>MU869333.1:35061-46324 GCA_036418205.1 Ostertagia ostertagi | reverse complement strand
GTCAATGTACAAGGTGAAGAAAGGTAAGAACAGGAATGAGCTGAAATGATGGATGCTAGATATTTTGGAAGGACTGAGATCTTCACATTACTTCTGTGACAAAGGATAAGGGTGAAGCATTCTGCCGTTGATCAATTACTTTTTGGGATGCGGTACGCATACTACGTTTGGCCAGAACGACGCACGACCCAGGATTTGAACCGCGGACCGCTCGCGTGGTGAGCGTGCCACTTGCCACTACACCACTGCTGCCCCTATTTTTGTGATGTAAGTTCCAAATAGTTATATTGAAATGTGGGTGAGAAGGCAGGGCATCAACGCCGACCTCGATGAATCAAAGAGATAAGTAAAACCGAGGAAATTATTAGTTTTCGTCATGAAAGCATGAAAAGAGGACAGGCTCTACGAAAACCAAATGCAGACCAAATGCGTGTGGGGAATTCAGAGCATGCGAAATTGCGAAAATGAGAAAAGTCAAATAAAAACGGTGAGAAATCGCGGGGAAAGCGATAGTAAAAGGAAACAGAAACCAGTAAGTAACGTGACTTTGCCAAATTTAGCGATCGATCCAGTAATTGAAGGAGTCTTTACTTTCCCATGTAGACCCACCATACATATTACTTAGGAGATCTAACTGCGCTTGCATTTGAAGTCTTTTGTTTTGCACGCCACAGAATTCGAAGAGTGTCAAGCACCGAAATAAATAGTGAACCCGAAATAAAAAGGAGCAGCCATTCTGGAATTCAGTCAACAAATCCCGTTGTAATAATCACCACTACAGAATAAATATTTTAGGTGCCAAATCCCATCACTCGTTTGAGGATGACGATTCACTGGTGGTGTCTCGCTGGTAAACACAAAACGTAATGGTGAAACTAGTAATCGAAATCAACAAAATAGGAGAATGACATCATTTTTTCAAATGTGTATTGGAAAATGTGGTCGAGAAAAACTAGATGTAATCACTATTCCCGCAAACTCCTTTTCCCTCCACCAACAAAGGAAAAACCGGAAACAGGAACTTCGATGCCAATCATCTATTATAGAACCAGAAGAACAAGATAAGCAAGCACTGTTCGATAATCAAAAGAGCGAAAAATCTTGGGGAATCAGAGATCTGGAGCCACTAAGTTGCACTGATCCATACTCATTTTTAATGACTTTATAATTTTTGGCACTTCAGAAGACCGTAATCGTGATGTAATAGTAAATCAACAAGTGGCGGCTTTTAATACCATTTGAACTTCTTTCCAGGTTTTGCACTCCGCGCTAGAGGGCTACTACTATGTATTGAGCAGACCCTCGCGTACATAGTTTATGGGGAGCATTGCAAGTGGAGCGCTTTGATCGCGAACTCTAATTTGTTTCAGGTGTACCTAAAAGGCGAGAACAAATTGGGTTCAGCTAATCATTTGCGGACCGCGTGCTGCACCATATGCCATCACGCGGAATGAGATACTAGTGTTAGATTTATTCTGCATTTTGTTAAGCTACAAACTCATCAGTTACTTCCTTCGGACGCAATATAGGCACTATTGAGCTATTACAACCCCAGAGGGGGTGAGACCCCCCTGAACTGCCTTCACTCCCCCTGGCTCACGGGGTCCCGTACTTCGAGAAACCTGTGTGCCAGGGGGAGTGTAGGCAGTCTAGGGGGGGGGGGGGGTGAGGGCAGCCACTTGATGCCCCCCTTACTGGATGAGCGCCTAGATGACATCTATTTCGAGCGTCACCTAGAGAAATTGAGCCAAAACTAAGGTCATATTCGTGATCAGGAGCCTCGATAACCCCTATTCACAAGTTTACAGCGAATTTGGGTGAACACCCTTGGCGCCAATTGGCGCCAAATGGCGCCAATTTGGCGCCAGCGCCAAAAACTAAGGTCATATTCGTGATCAGGAGCCTCGATAACCCCCCTAGCGCAAGTTTCAGCGAAAAAATTTTGATCCATCTCCCCTCTGGGGGTTGTAATAGCTAGCCTGGCCAATAGTGCCAATTATGTTCTATACATTCAAATACTGATTGACTTTTTGATAGATTATTGGTTACTGATAAACCGGATTACAAAAACCCATGGAGATGCACACATAACGGCGGTTCGCAATATGGCTAAGGCTGAATAACATTCTCGGAACGAAATGCAGCGCACAAATTCAAGGCAGAAAGGGTAGAACTTCTCCAGACGCTACAAATCTGACGATAGCACACCCATGAACAACAGCCAAAGAATGAAATCAAAGTGACAGTGATGATAAGACTGAGTTGCTGCTCACGATTCGGGAGATTACAGATTGGTTGATAGGATATTAGGTTACTTATTGTTGGGATATAGAGGGTACAGCGATATTGAGATGGCAGAAGGAGCCATTGGCGCATCCTATCACTGCCTTGTATTACTGTTACGCACTGAAATGTAAGACATTTACGATTTTTTCTTGATATCTTTAGTCCCCCATTTGACTAACTCTGTTTCATCGGGATCTCGGTTCGAGATTGGCGGACCTTTAGCTTTGGGTATGCCGGGCGCGCATACTTCCCCTCGGCTTGCGTGTTGACCGGGCATGCTTCTCTTCCTTTCGAATCCCCTATACCTTTCTCCCCCCCCCCAAATAGCTTCTTGCCAGTAAAGTTCAGGACGTTATTTTGTAAACAATGCTGCCTCACTATAGTCCTCGTGTGGTCAATAATCACGGCATCAATACTTAAACAAACAATGAACAAAATAACAAATAAACCAGTAACATCGCTGGCCATCGATGGAACAAAGGAAGGCTTTCAACCTTCCGTGAAATTTTGAATGGATGCCTAGGGAAATTGATGAGGTCAAGAACCCTTGGCACAAATGTTAAGATGATCTTTACAAGCAAGTCCTTAGTCGCCGGAATTGGCAAAACTGCAACCAAAAAGCAAATTGTGGCGAAGATGTGAAGCCGAATGGATCCTTTATCGGAAGTGAATGTCATATCCGTGATCAGGCCACCTTATTTACCCCTACACGTAAAGTTTTAGCAAAAGCAAGAAATGCTGGTGCTGACGTATTAGCTTGCATAGTATACTGGGGCACTTTTCCTGATAATTTTGACCAGTCCACTTGCTTGAAGACTCCACGGCTTCCTTGGTGAGGAAGCTGAAACCTGAAAGACTTCTTCAGTGGAAAGTTGCGAGACTGAATCGGTCGGACCATTACAAGTCATCAGAATGGCCGTTTTCGTACATGATTTTCATAATTAATTATGTCTGATATTCCTCATGAACGATGAGGAAATGAGCACATGCACTCAATCACATGTATCACGTTGATAGAAAAAATGTTTGAGCCCACTCAAAACAAAAAATGATTTCTATAGAGCAAGATTTTCCAAGCCGTAATCATTGCTTAAGCAGTTTCCTTTGTAGCTCTTTTTGCAAAGAAAAGGAGATATTGGATGAGTCACGAAAACAACATGCTGTCACATCGAAAACATCGGCAAGGCTGGCAATAGCGGCGCAACTGCACATGCATGGCATTTGGTGAGACTCCTTCCTGGAAGCTGAAAGAATCTTCTCACAAGAAGTGGCGCGCTTGCAAATTATATGCCGAGGATGATAGATGTGGACCCATAGGCCACCAAGCCGGGGGAGAACGACGAGGAAATCTCATCAAAGTTACATACTTGTTCCTTTTACGATAGTTCTATCGCTATTTTCGTCACGTCAACAAAAAGCAATTCTAAGCTCACTAGGAGCACAAACAGTGCCTTTTTACGGAGCAGGAGTTAACTAGTCATCATCAACACCTGAAATATCTCCTTTTCACTACTGGCTGTTATTTTAAAAGAATGAGTAATCATTGAAAACCTAGCAAGAGCAGCTTTTTACATGTTTATGGATGTTACAGTATGCTCGTTCTGGGGTAAAACTGTTAGTCAGAATAAATGAAAATTGAAGGTTGAATGTTGGAGCTCTGTGAGAGTTTACTGCGAAGAAACACGAAATTCTTACTTTCTTTTGTTGATTCCAACACGGTTTTAAAAAACGCTTTATCAGCTGACATTTCAGCGGAATCGCCTTCGTCAGGGCCTTAAAATGGCTAGCCATTTCGGGACAACCCGACCAAACCCTACCCTACAGAAGTTCAAAATCAAACAAGACATCAGGCAGCCGCAAGAGGACCTCTCACCGTATATTAAAGGCAAAAGTCGGGCTCAATAAGGGGGTATTATGGCGATTGAAACTGAGTATAGAGATGCGAAGTGGAACGACAGTGGAGAAAAAACTGAGAAAAACCGTCGACAAGGCCGTTAACAAAACCCTCTTTCCCACTAGCAGTGGAGGCTGGCTTGGGAAAGAGGCACGTACAAACAAGTTTTCTGGAGATGTCAGTCGTTCTATCGGTTGATACGGCAATCACTATCACACGTTATGCCAGCCACGCACTACTTCCGGATGACAGGCGGTCCTGGAATCGAACCAGAGGCGGCCGACGATTGAACAACGCTTTCGGGAGGCCTTACGCAGTGTTCTTCAAGGTGGAGGACGTGCTCAATGTGTGCGTCACCACACTACAACCTCCCATAAACGAGGATTACATTCTCTAGTGATGCTTGGCCGAACCTTTTCCTTTTAAAACAACTAAT
Organism: Ostertagia ostertagi; assembly: GCA_036418205.1. Classification (NCBI taxonomy): domain Eukaryota; kingdom Metazoa; phylum Nematoda; class Chromadorea; order Rhabditida; family Trichostrongylidae; genus Ostertagia; species Ostertagia ostertagi. Next base: position 41,708 of record MU869333.1, on the reverse strand, counting down.
GATTGTTAGTACTGCCACTTAGGATACTTTGACAGATAAACTAGCTTTTATCCTAAGAGGCACAGCAGTGAATATTCGGCCACATTCAACAAGAGTCACCGTTTACAGATTAGGTTAGAAGCAGTGCTGCTGATCGCCCCTGGCAGCGATTCGAAACGGTAGACGCTAACTTAGATTCCGGAAGCGAGAGATTCGCGGGATGCAAGTTGGGATACCGCGGTGGTTGAGATTGAACTTATTGCCATAAGCGCAGCATTCTTACATACAACGTTCGCCATGGCGAACTGAGCGGGCTAATAAACGGGCAATTTTTTGCTTATGTCGTGGCAATCAACCTACTGGTGATGTTTAAGATTTTAGACAGATCAACATAAAGCTGCACGACAGCACTATCCTAAAACTTAAACGGTTTTCCTCGATACTTAATGGAGATATGACCGTAGGGCCGTTTCAGCGAGGATATCTGCATCGCTGCGCCTCTGCTGCTCGAACCTGTCTGGTTTCGCGTCCGCAGGGGTGGCCTGCAGGAGTCTGCAGAGGGTGAACGCTGCTGTTGTCAAAACACTGAGCCGCGTTGCATGAAATCTATTCAGACAAACACAAAGTTAGAAAGCTTCAGTCTACTCGCGGTGAACAACAGAAGACAAAGAAGGCTAAAAGAGGAAGTAAGGAAGGTTTTCAGTGGCCAAGGACTTAAAAAGTCGAAAAAAAGGAAAAACTTCGCTATCACAAGCTAGGGGAGACCCAGTCTTTTGATATGTAATTAAATGTGATCGAAGAACAGTCAGTCATCGGATAGGCGATTCTAGGGTTCGATTCTGTTCTCTGAAAAATAGCTCCATGGCCACCAGACGGGACGCCGAATCGATTGCAGCCGAACGCTCGATTATACAGGCAGAGGGAGTGCAACGGGTGCAGGGAGGTCCACCGATGATGTGTGCCTCGTGAGGATGAAAATACGTTGATGAACGGGGTCAGAAATGCGGGCGCTATGCAATAAATTGTAGAGGGCAACGTCGGGGGCCGGTGATGTGAGCGAAATGAAATTCTTCATGGGACGAAATGAAGAGTTCTGAAGAAGTGAGGAGTAGGAGGAAACGAAAAAACGCCCACTGGCAGCCGGGACGACTTTTGGTGTGATTAAGAGCGGGCGCTAAAGATCAGAGAAACGCAAGAACATGAACCGGCTCACAAGGGGCAGTGGTCACGGAACTCAAACAACAGCAAATCAATGAACTTGGACCAAAATCAAGCGATTGCAGCGTTGCAATCCCCTACTGATAAAGACATTCGGCTAGTTATCACTGATTGTGAGAAGCAGTGCGATCAGCTAATTCTGTAAACAAATGGAAAAGCCTATCAAAAATTTTGAATATTTTCTACCTTATGGCATTCACGCTTATTGGTAAGCCAAAGTGAAGGTTCAGATGGTGAACGACAAAGCCAGTGTTAACCAGCCGATCATTGATGGGCCATGAATTTGGACGCCACTTTCCGATGCATTTGTGTATTTGAAGGCCCATGAAGGACATGCGAGAGCAAGACCACTTTGGTTGGTCAATATTTTACAGTATCCATTCTTGTGAGAGATTTATAAACACAGCTCATCCCAGGCTTCCTATGAGAAGCAGAAGCAATTTCAGACGCAGGAACTTGAGCAAAACGCAAGACCAGCTGGTCAACAGCTCACCGGCGATCTTGGACACAATTTGCCCCTAATTTTTCTAGGTGTGCGTATTTTGACCTCTTGTTTCTAGTTTTTTATGGTCGTTTTCGTGTTTTTAAATAACACGCACAGATTCCTATGTCAGAATCCTCAGCACCTTCACAATAAAGCGGCTTTCCACTAAAGAAACAAGGCTAGAAATACAGTTCTCGGCTTTAATCTATCCCTTTCCAGTATGCGCCATGCAGTCCAGTTCTATTCAGAAAAGTAGGGGCAATTGGGTACGGCATGGCCTATAAAATGACTTGTGGGGCCAGCCGATGTACAAGTCAGTGTTTTATCCTCCCAGACAAGTCTGGTACCAATTAACCGACCCCGGAGGGAATGGAAGGCTTGGTTACCCGGGCGGTGCACGATCCAGGATTTGCTCCTCAGACGAGCTCCTGGTGAGCGGCACTACTTGCCCCCACACCTTTTCTGCCTTCCTACTTGTGTAATATTAAAGGCAAGCGCCGGGCAAAACTGCTTGAAGAGCGCTTTTAGTGAGGAGCTGCGGAGTATATTGAAAGTGGAAAAGAAACCGAGGGAAACTAGTGGTGATTTTTTCGGATCCCCTGCAAACCCGCCCCCCCCTCTCCTTCGACTTCACTGTCGGCCCACCTAAGGTCACGCTGACATGGAACAAAGAAGGGAGGCTTTAGGGTCGCGAAGTGTCCGTAATAGCTATACATTGTATAACACAGAGAGGCACCAAAATTTTATTTCAAAAGAATTCCAAAAGTTCACAAAATTCAAAAATTCCAAAAAATTCAAAAGTTCCAAAAAGCAAGAAACTGTTTGAAAAAGAATTCCTTTGAAATCTCCGCGATATTTCGGTGTTTAACACCTTCTTCAGGCCTGAAATACATTGATTAGTTGTATATGTGGTTTGGTGCTTTCCTACAGTCAACCTATGAAATTTGATACGTCAAAGTCTTGTGTCCCCGTTCACCGTGACGGACCCCAACAGCGCCGCATACCCACGTACGCCATTATCGGAAGGACAGACGATGACGGTTGCATTAAACCGCGGACGCGCTAAGTTACCAACGCAGCCGATTGAATAAAGTCAGAGACCAAGCCTGGGCAATCCGCCGGAGGGCCACCGATCGAACGACAGAACCCTAGTCATGCGGCATGGGCGCCAGGTGTAAGATATGACAAGAAAGAAACAACGTACACGACTAGCCAAACACTCTCAAAGCCACCTGAATATACTATAAAGCACTATCACGATAACTCACCTGACGCCTACGCTTTATCATAGTGCAGAGAGCTAGACCTGGAACATGATCAACTAGTTTTCCGAGTCCCACGCGCGAGCGAATGAGTTACATCACGAAGGCTCCAGTTAAACTAGGTGAGCAACTGGAACTCGAGCCGCCGAATATTGCTCAGAGGCCTCTGAGCAGACTAGGCTCAAGCCGCGTATACGAGAGCGCAACAACAACTTCTCATTGCCACGATCGCGAGCAATATACTAAAGGTTATATGCTAATGTGTGTTCAGCGAGAAGTAAGGTGATTGTCAACATTGTCGTTGACCAGACAGAATACGCACGAGGACTTCGGTGCTGTTCGGTCCAGCAATGTGCGCATGTCTTGTTTCATTTCCCCTACCATCGCGAATAAACTGTCGAGTCTAGTGGTGATGCTCTGTAGAGTGTCGCGAATGGCATCCATGGAAGTCTGGCGTTCGAATTCTAGCAGCTGAATTTCACGGTCTAAGTCGTCTGACATATTCAAGTGAAGAAGCGTGTTGTAGGCTTGAAGACGATCTTTGTTCGCCGAACCTAGGCTTCGGGATGCGGCATACTGTAGCCCGTCGTGCTCCATGTAAGTGCCTCCATCGCTATATTACTCAATATGACTAGCTCGTGTATTCTCCCTGCAACTCGTAATTTCCCTCATGGATGATGAAAAGTGAGATCATTTCCTCAGTGATCCTGTATATGAAACGCTGGAAATTCGTTCTGAAAAAGATAACGTAAGTTGACGGGAATTTTCTTTAGAAGAACATCACCTAAATTTTCCGACGTGAGAAAATTTGAATAAAACGATAACCGCAGTTTTTAAGAATGCATGGCAAGTTTGGAATAGCGAAAATACAGGCTCAGTGTCTGCCTCATGAGACCACTTACGGTCATGGTCAACCGTCCGTTCGAACTGTTCGAACGAAGGGGTCGCATTTTGGTCGGAAGGGGGTCGCAATTTCGAGGACTGCCAGCCACAGGCGCGTGCGTGGCGTATCCGAGGGCAAGAATTGTTTGTGCAGACCGCATTAGATTCGATTAATTATGCACAGAGAGACAGTTTTAGGCAAATTACGGTGTTTTCCTTGAGGAATAAAGAACAGTTGAATGCATCCCTATGAAAGGTTTGACTTCTCGGGGCTGAAATTAAAGTTCTTCGGGACCTAATTTTCTGAGGACGATTCTTCCAGACAACGGTAAACACATAAGAAAGCAGAAATCTCGTAGTCTTCAAAAATGTCTTCGCCCCTCCCCAACAAGTTCTTTGAAGGAAGTTATTATTGCTGAAAGCTCAAAAACTCGCATGTGCTGCTCAAAAACCTATGGGAACAAAATGTTCGAACGTGTGATTTTCTCGGAAAATGATTTTGAAAAACGGTTTGGTGCTTGTTAGAAAGAGCAAATCCTGTACTTTCACCCCATGAAAAAGTGCATCACAGAAATGAAAATGAAGTGAGTTATGGTCGCTGAAAGCCCAAAAACTCGCTTTTGCACGAAAAATGTTCGAACGGGACAATTTTTTTGAAAAAGGGGACAATCACTAACTTTTTTTACTGTTTTTATACATTTTGTTAGAGAAATATTTGAAGTTTCTGAAACTTTTTACAGATTTCCAAAATGTCGCATACGAAAGATTTTATGGGCCTTCAAAGTTGAAGGTGCGCCTTCTTAGAATTTTGGGTTTTCCACTTCTAACAGAAGTACTTTCCGGAGAGTTAGGCAATCCTTGTAGTTTTCTGGAAGCGCACCTCAGGCACAATCAAAATCTACCTCAACAAGTCAAAAAAAGTACGTCCCAAGAAAGTTATTCCCCTCTAAAATTTTTCTTCGCCGCGTCCCGTTCTTCCAGCGCCCGGGTGATACCTGCCCGCGCTCCTGAGACCTGCCACGCGCCCCAAGGTGACGCCGCAATGCAGACGCTTTCTGGCGCAACGGATTCATGTCTAGCACTCTTATTAACAAAAACAGGGGGTCGCAACTGGACCCCCTCGAGAGCTAGGGGGTCGCGAAAATCCCGAAAATGTTCGAACGTGACGGTTGACCCTGCTTACGGTCTAGAAAAATGGGGCATGCTTTTTTATTTCATTTTTTTAGCTAATGCCATACTTCTCATCTCCGCTTTCGCTTTCATTTTGAGCGGAATATTTATACCAGTTTGGTACGAGGTGTGCCTTTGAAGTGCTTCAAAATTCGGGCATGAAAATTTCTCTCGCTTCCAAAAGTGATATGTTGATGGAAAAGCACAAAGGCGAATTCAGGCAGGCGCTCTCATGGGTATCCAAGCGACCAAGCATCACTCGGGAGGAGTATTAATAGGTTTCGCCGCTTCAGTAAACAGTGTCCTGGGCTTTAGCCATTGCACACAACAATATGTTTGACTTGTTACTAGCCCCTATTTCTGAGGATACAACCTAAGGAGAATAAATGTTTTGATCAATTCTGTAATAGCATAAATTTACACCTATTCAGTCACTCTCTTAGGACTCTTGCCCGTTCCCACGGTGGATGTCGGCATAAACTTGTTACGAACTTCGTGCGAGTGCTTATGATCGCGTTAGTGGCGTCGAATATCCCATTCCAGTGGACGTAGGTATCAGTGCAAGAACGTGCGTACCGTGGCTTACCTGCTTTAAACTCCATGCCTTCTCTCTCTCGAAGAAAGTTCACCTCGACCTCCTTTATTCCGAGTCTTTCCCAAAATTTGAGTCCCTGTCTGGGTTGCGTGCTGAGACTTCCGTTTCCCTTGCCTCACCTTGTTTGTTCAGTTTTATTGAGTTTTTCAGTCGTGTGCATGTTTTTGGCGCTCTATTTGGGTGTCCAACTGAATAAATAACTTATTTCAATGCGCATTCGTTTGGCATAAATACCTGCCTCTTCTATGGCTTCACCATCAATTCGCCATCCATGCATCACATTGATCATACTGAAATTGTAATTGCATGGTAGCATTTGACATAACTTCTGCCTTCTGATACGGTTATGCCCTCGCTGGGGTCATCATGCCTAGACATCGACCAGTTTTCACAAAATTGTTTTTCGAAGGCGGAGCGAGCTCCTGTGTCAGACAGGACCTGGGCAATCTCTCTCAACTAGTGCTCTCATTTTGAAGTGGAGAACTAGTGTTCTTGCGAGCAGCATGTTACATGTAATATCGAGAGACCAAGAAAGATGCCAAGTAGCGCAAAGTGCCCCTGCTTTGTCCTCCGCTAAGCAGCGAAACAATCCTTCTAATGAAATGTTTAAAAGCATAAAATAAAAAAAATAAAATACGAAATGAAATACAAAATCAGTAATTTTATCGTAAATATTTAAATGATAACTCTGGAACCGTATACTATTCGTCCGACTCAGGACGAGAAAAGGTTTTCACCCGACCAGGAATGAGGAAAAAATCCCTCTAAAGTCATTTGTTCCTTTTGCGAAATTACTTTTACCTATTAGGAATTTTTCTTTATTAAAGGAGCGCGTGAGAATATTCGCCAGTAGGAACCACGCGCGAGTGAACCTGGTGGGTTCGTACCGATAGAGGTCATGCTTCGTCGTGCAAAATGTGTTAGGAGCGCTAACGTTACGTTCTTGGAACCATCGCTCCCCCCCCCCATACAACCCTGCCACCCACCGCGATGTAGAGACCACCTCTCTTGTAAGCGTGCTCTCGCGTGTTTCGTCTTCTCTGGCCGCCGTCGTACC
>MU869333.1:0-34961 GCA_036418205.1 Ostertagia ostertagi | reverse complement strand
GGAAAGACCCATGTGTGGGACCGTATTGGACCATTAGGTGGGACTTGGACCAGGGTCAACCCTGCGTTGCGCAAAGAACAACGAGGGGGTCGTATTCAGCCGACCGAAAAGGGAGGGGGTCGTATCCACAGACTGCAAGACGGCTTGAAAAGTGCAGTGTCCGGGAGTGCACTTTCAGCCTCTAATGTTCTCCAGGAGCTCTGCACGCTGTCGGAGAGTCACACAGACATGAGCTCCATGGGAGCATTAAAGCATGCAGAGCACTATAAGTCTCACCATCAGCTTATTATCCTTAATCGACGCTATCCGGACGGCGCTTTTGCTCCGCGGCATAGATCAAGAGAGCAATAGACAATAGCCAAAAACTTGTTACAGTGTGTAGTGCAAAAACATGTCTCTGTCTTTTGAATCTGAATAGAGAACAAAGTGTAAGAGCAGTCATGGAAGAAGAAAGGGAGCCATCAACAGACATACAATCAATCGGGTAGATGGCTGACGCGTTGTGAGTAAGAGAGCGCTAGGGAGACTTTTCTGAGAATGGCGAGTGGGTATTTGTGCTCTGCACTCAGATAGGTGCACGGCGTATACCCGAGGCGTTTTCCCATAAAAACGCCTCCTCTGTCAGCGGCCGTAAGCAGACAAACTTTCTGAAGAGAGTTTTGATGCTTTCAAATAAAATCTAAGCGAAACAAAGTGTAGCGAATTTGCTGAATTGAGTTCTAGAGACGCCGTAGGAAAATTGAGGCAGAAGAAGGAATTTCAGGGAAATTGTTGCACAGTTGTTATGTGAAGTACTTCGAGTGATCAATCATCTTCGCTTCTCATGCGCATTATTGCAAGGAGAGTCTGGGCGGCGTGGTTTAAATACTGCATGTCGCGGGTCAGTGCAAAGTAGTGCGTTGTAAAATCAAGGTGATGGAGCGGAACAAGCGAGTACTTGAATTGGGTTGAGCGATTGGGGGATGTGTCAAGGATCAGTGTGGAGGGCAACTGTTCGAAAAGCTCTAATCTCTAGCTTCTGAAATAGCTGAGACAATTGTCAATAATGTTTGAGTTTGAAGAAAAGTGGTTATTGAGTACGTGGCGTCTTGGATATGGTCGAATGGGAAGGGCTCGGCGCCTTCTCAAAAATCGGACCCCAAACCACCCAAGAACGGAACAACGGGACTATTTTTTGAAAAAATGATCGCTGGAAAATTTTCAGGTGCTTGTTCGAAAGCTCTAATCTTCTAGTTTCTAATTAGCCTTAGACATTTGCAAAAAGTTGATTATGAAGAAAGTTATGAATGTTTGAATGTCAAAAACTCGCGTGTGCACAGAAAACGGAACAACGGGACGATTTTTTGAAATATTGAACATCCACAACATTTCAAATACTCCTCAGGAAGAAAACTATTTATATTTTCAAAATTTTGGTGTCCGATTTCATGAAACAGCTTCTGAAAGAAAATATAACCTTCTGAATGGAGGGGTTTGGATTGCAATGTAATTGCTACAAGGTTTAGTTTTTCAGATTATAAGGTAAGGAAAGTTGAGAGATCGAAAAAATCCTGGTGGGTTTCTGAAAGTAGAAATCTTTACGAATAAAATGATGTATTGGTTTACGCAAAAATTTGAAAATTCCTTCTATTTAATGAATAAAACTTCATTTGCCTCGATTTCCTCCTCTGAGCGAGACAGAGCGCGCGGATTGACCACGGTCCACCACTTCTCCATGTTGGTGACTGCCATCATTGATGAGCATTGATGAGCATTAAATTATGTGAAAGACATGATAGTTAATATGGGGGGGGTCGTACCGATACCCCCGAAAAGGAAGGGGGTCGTAAAAATTTGGGAATTTGCGCAACGCAGGGTTGACCCTGCCTGGAGCATGGAACAAAGAAGGGAGGGTTTAGGGTCGCGAAGTGCCGTAATAGCTATACCATTGTATAACACAGAGAGGCACCAAAATTTTATTTCAAAAGAATTCCAAAAGTTCACAAAATTCAAAAATTCCAAAAATTCAAAAGTTCCAAAAAAGCAAGAAAGTTTGAAAAAGAATTCCTTTGAAATCTTCCGCGATATTTCGGTGTATAACACCTTCTTCAGGCCTGAAATACATTGATTTCAGTTGGTATAGTTGATTTGGTTGTTTCCTACACCCATATTGATACCCACATGTGTTTGCCACAGCCTGCTGCCCTCACGGAAGACACGCCGTTGGAGTGAAAAGAAAGGACTTACCGCTCACCCCTGCTTAGATAGTGCAATGTAAGCCGGCGATATGGGTGGCAGGGGTGCTCCTTGATCATCCGCCTTCAATAAGTGCCCTGGCTTGAGCTTGCTAATGGGAAGAGAGGCGAGAAGCACGAGGCATGGTATATTACTCGATATTGACTAAGCTCGTGTATATCCCTGCAACTCGTATTTCCCTCCATGGATGATGAAAAGTGAGATCATTTCCTCAGTGATCCTGTATATGAAACGCTGGAAATTCGTTCTTTGAAGATAAGTAGATTTCTTGGTAAGGACATCACCTAGATTTTCCGACGTGAGAAAATTTGAATAAAACGATAACCGCAGTTTTTAAGAATGCATGGCAAGTTTGGAATAGCGAAAATACAGGCTCAGTGTTGCTATGAGCCAACTTACGGCAGGGTCAACCGTCCGTTCGAACTGTTCGAACGAAGGGGTCGCATTTTGGTCGGAAGGGGGTCGCAATTTCGAGGACTGCCAGCCACAGGCGCGTGCGTGGCGTATCCGAGGGCAAGAATTGTTTGTGCAGACCGCATTAGATTCGATTAATTATGCACAGAGAGACAGTTTTAGGCAAATTACGGTGTTTTCCTTGAGAAGAACAGTTGAATGCATCCCTATGAAAGGTTTGACTTCTCGGGGCTGAAATTAAAGTTCTTCGGGACCTGATTTTCTGAGGACGATTCTTCCAGACAACGGTAAAACACATAAGAAAGCAGAAATCTCGTAGTCTTCAAAAATGTCTTCGCCCCTCCCCAACAAGTTCTTTGAAGGAAGTTATTATTGCTGAAAGCTCAAAAACTCGCATGTGCTGCTCAAAAACCTATGGGAACAAAATGTTCGAACGTGTGATTTTCTCGGAAAATGGATTTTGAAAAACGGTTTGGTGCTTGTCAGAAAGAGCAAATCCTGTGCTTTCACCCCATGAAAAAAGTGCATCACAGAAATGAAAATGAAGTGAGTTATGGTCGCTGAAAGCCCAAAAACTCGCTTTTGCACGAAAAATGTTCGAACGGGACAAATTTTTTGAAAAAGGGGACAATCACTAAACTTTTTATACTATTTTGTTAGAGAAATATTTGAAGTTTCTGAAACTTTTTACAGATTTCCAAAATGTCGCATACGAAAGATTTTATGGGCCTTCAAAGTTGAAGGTGCGCCTTCTTAGAATTTTGGGTTTTCCACTTCTAACAGAAGTACTTTCCGGAGAGTTAGGCAATCCTTGTAGTTTTCTGGAAAGCGCACCTCAGGCACAATCAAAATCTACCTCAACAAGTCAAAAAAGTACGTCCCAAGAAAGTTATTCCCCTCTAAAATTTTTCTTCGCCGCGTCCCGTTCTTCCAGCGCCCGGGTGATACCTGCCGCGCTCCAAGGCTGACGCCGCAATGCAGACGCTTTCTGGCGCAACGGATTCATGTCTAGCGCTCTTATTAACAAAAACAGGGGGTCGCAAGTTGGACCCCTCGAGAGCTAGTGGAGAGCTAGGGGGTCGCGAAAATCCCGAAAATGTTCGAACGTGACGGTTGACCCTGCTTACGGTCTAGAAAAATGGGGCATGCTTTTTTATTTCATTTTTTTTAGCTAATGCCATACTTCTCATCTCCGCTTTCGCTTTCATTTTGAGCGGAATATTTATACCAGTTTGGTACGAGGTGTGCCTTTGAAGTGCTTCAAAATTCGGGCATGAATTTCTCTCGCTTCCAAAAGTGATATGTTGATGGAAAAGCACAAAGGCGAATTCAGGCAGGCGCTCTCATGGGTATCCAAGCGACCAAGCATCACTCGGGAGAAGTTATTAATAGGTTTCGCCGCTTCAGTAAACAGTGTCCTGGGCTTTAGCCATTGCACAGAACAATATGTTTGACTTGTTACTAGCCCCTATTTCTGAGGATACAACCTAGGGAGGGTTAATGATTTGGTCAATTCTGTAATAGTATAAGTCTAGCAAACTATTCCAGTCACCTCTTAGGACTGCTTGCCGTTCACACGGGGATGTTCGGCATGAAGTTGTTCCAAACATCCCAAGAGCCAGGCGTCCCTACTTCTAAACTCATACCTTCTTTCTCTCTCAAAGAAAGTTCACCTCGATCTCCTTTATTCCGAGCTTTTCCCAAAATTTGAGTCCCTGTCTGGGTTGGTGCTGAGACTTCTGTTTCCCTCTGCTCACCTTGTTTGTTCAGTTTTATTGAGTTCCTCAGTCGTGTGCATGTTTTGGCGCTCTATTTGGGTGTTCAACTGAATAAATAACTTATTTCAATGCGCCAGTTTGGCATAAATATCTGGCTCTTCTATGGCTCCACCATCAATTCGCATCCAAGTATCTGATGGGAACCTACTTGAGATTGTATGCATGGTGTCATTTGGCATCACTCCTATGTTCCGATGCGGTAATGCCCACGCTGGGGTCACTATGTGTGGACATCGACCAGCTTTCACAAAATTGCTTTTCGAAGGGCGGAGCGAGCTCGTGCCATAGACGGAACCTGGGCAATCTCACTCTAACTAGTGTTCTCATTTTGAAATGGAGAACTAGTGTTCATGCGAACAGCATGCTACATATAATATCGATGACATCAAGAAGACGCAAATAGCAGCGCAACTGCACATGCTTTGTTGACCTTCGCTTAGCAGCTGAAACAATCCCCTTGCAATGAAATGCTATGCTTGTAAAAGCAATAAAATAAAAAATAAAATACGAATGAAAATACAAAATCAGTAATTTTATCACAAATATTTAAATGATAACTCTGGAACCGTATACTATTCGTCCGACTCAGGACGAGAAAAGGTTTTCAGCCGGCCAGGAATGAGGAAAAAATCCCTCTAAAGTCATTTCTTCCTTTTGTGCGAAATTTCTTTTACCTACAGGAATTTTTCTATTTGAGGGAAGCCGGCGACTGCGAGTGTGGGCAATAAATCACGGTAGGAACCACGTCGAGTGCAACCTGGGTGGGTTGGCGTACCGAAGAGGCCATGATCTTCGGTCGCACAAAATAGTGTCAGGCGCTAACGGTTACGGACTTGGAACCATCGCCTCCTTCCGAGGAAACCCTATCACCACCGGCGGTGGATGTAGAGATTGAGAGATAGATCAGGATCTTGTAAGCGCGTGTTGGTCTGCGTGTTTCGTCTTCTCTTGGTCGCCGGCGCGTACCATCGACCTTACTGGGATGTAGGGCCCGCAGTTTTTTCCAGTGGTATTCTTCGGGTTCTTTTAATGGCACAATAGTCTGCGTCTTGAATAGAAATCTCGTTAGTATAGCAGGTTTAGCTCGGCGCGTTGCTGGCGATATTAGACAGCAGGAAGGGCAAAATAGGTGGTGGGGCAAATTAGTGGCCGGACTCATCAGAGAGCAGGTCGGAAGCAAATCTGGATGCACGTACGAGTGACAAGTCTCCATTCCTCCGGAGTCGGCGTCGAAATCGGGCGGTACGCAGACTTAGGTTATATGAATAAGAAATAAGAGTTATATAGGAAAATTATTGGCTTGTACATTCGGCTAGTCAGCAAGATCATTGGTCTGTAAGCCTTGCGCGTGTCAGTTGCATGAATTCTCAAGAGGTAGAAGGTGGTATTGCGTGGCGGCGCACACTGAAGAATAGATTAAAGCGCGGAAACTGCATTGCGCGATATTTCAGGTATCACTTTCTTGAGCGGAAAGGTGCGTTTTATTGTTGAGATGCTGAGTACATAGGAATCTGGTCTGGTTATTTAAAAACGAAACTATAAAACTAGAAAAACAAATGAGGTTCAAAAAAATACGAACCTTCAGAAGAAATTAGGGGCAAATTGTGTCCAAGATCGCCGGTGAGCTGTTGACCAGCTGGTCTTGCGTTTCGCTCAAGTTACTGCGTCTGAAATTGCTTCTGTTCCTCACAGAAAGCGTGGGATGAGCTATGTTTATGAATCCTCTAACAAGAATGGATACTGTAAAATACTGATCAAAGGAAAGGGTGGTCTTGCTCTCGGCAAGGGCCGGCTCGGATGGCGCTTCAGAATTACACAAAGTGCTCTCGGGGAAGTGGAGAGTCAATGGGAAGGTTCATCGGGCCAGGAATGATGGCTGTGTGTAAATGTCTTGGATCGGTCACATCTGACTTTTCACTTTGGGCCCTTACCAATAAGCGTGATTGCCATAAGGTAGATAGATGATAGGTCGACGAATTTTTGATAGGCTTTCTCACTATTGTTACAGAATTAGTTCTTGATCGCTTGCGTTCTCAGGGAGATAACTAGCGCCGAAAACGTCGTTTTATCAGGTAGGGGGATTGCTCAAGTGCAATCGCTTTGATTTTGGTCATACGGTTCATTGATTTGCTGTTGATTTGAGTGTCGCCGTGACATTGCCACTGTGTTGAGCGGTTCATGTTCGTAGTCGTTTCTCGTTTGATTTAGCGGGCCGCTCTTTGATCACAGCAAAAGTTCTGCTCTTATGATTACCGGGGGTTTCCGTGGGCGTTTTCTCGTGGGGGCGCCCGGCGGCCGGTTCCTCTAGCTGGGCTCATTGGCGTACTCTTCATTTTGCGATCCATGAGAAGATTTCATTTCCGCGGCGCATTGCACCGCGGCGCCGGGCCGACGTGCCTCTACAAATTTATTGCTTATCGCCGATTTTCTGACGGGGGGGACCCCGATGTCATCACTTATTGTTCCTACGTGGTAGCACCATTCTGGTGGTAGCTTCCTGCACGCGTTGCACGGACACTCGTGACTGGTTAGAATCGAGTGCGTTCGCTTGGCTTGCAAGTCGATTTCGGGTGCGCTCTGGTGGGCATGGAGGCTGATTGCATGAGAACAGAATCGAACCCTAGAATCGGGCCTATCGAGCTGACTGATGTTCTTATTCGATGTATATTTCTCATATTCAGACTGGGTTCCTTGTTTTTGGTGATAGCGAAGTTCTTGTTGACTTTTTTAGAGTCCTGGCCATGAAACCTTCCTTAACTGCTCTTTTTAGCTTTTTTCTTCTGTTTCCGCAGAGACTGAAGCTTTCCCTAAGTTGTTTTTCTGAATCAATTAATGCCAACGCGGGCTCATGTTTTGACAACAGCAGCGTTCACCCTCTGCAGGGACTCTGAGGGCCCCTGCGGGGCGCGCGAAACCAGACAGGTTTGGGCAGCAGAAGCGCAGCGATGCAAATATCCTCGCTAAACGGCCCTACGGACATATCTCCATTAAGTATCGAGGAAAACCGTTTAAGTTTTAGGATAGTGCTGTCGTGCAGCTTTATGTTGATCGAAAACATCTTAAATCTGTAGTGAAGGGTCAATAGTTGATTGAAGAAGTCAAAGTGGCCAGGAAATGCTGCGGGCCCCGTTTTTAGCCCCAGTTCGAGCGCGAACGTATGCAGGAGATGGTGGGTCTGGGCAAAATTCGACCATCACGGGGTACTCCAACTTGACCATTATCCCGGATCGTGCTTCGGACATAGTAGCGCGACGGGTCGGGATCGCGCAGGGGCGAAGAGGCTTTGCCCATAGCCTCAGGCACTTGTTAGACTAATGGGTTGAAAGCTATATTCTGTTGAATGTGGCGAGATTTTCATGGCTGTGCCGTCTTACGATAAAACTCTTCGTGAGGTTATCGCGCTCAGAAGGAGCCAATTGCGAGTTAGTAACAATTACAAGTTGGTTTAAGAGCGCAAAGAAGCTACAGAGGAAAATACGAGCGAGGACCCTAGAGAAGTAGTTCCCGTGCCTGGAGGTTGTATGTGGGTAGCTGCACACATTGCAGCAACTTCCCGCCTTGAAAACCCCGTTAAGGCCCCGGGGGCGTTCGGTTTCAATCCAGGGCCGCCTGGTCAATCCAGGACCGCCCACCTCCGGAAGTGGTGCGTGGCTGGCATACGCGGCGGGATAGGGATTGGATTGCGCTAATTAACGAGGATAGAACGACTGCGGCAGTGCGCCAGAAAATTTGTTGTAAGTGCTCTTTTCCCAAGCACAATCCTGCATATATGGGAAGGGAGGATTGCGGCAGTGAACGACTATTGTCGAACGGTGGTTTCTCAGTGTTTTTCTCATGTATAGTCCATTCGCATCTGCTAGTATCAGGTTTCACATGCACCGCAGTTAATGGGCCCCATGATTGAGCCCGAGACTTTGCTTTAATTACGGCCGCTCGGCCCGGGGCCGACGGTGGGTACGACGGGTACACCTTTGCGCCTGCGCCTGATGTGGTGTATTTGATTGACTTGTGACCTTCTTAAGGGTAGGGGCTTTGGTCGGTTGTTTTCGACACTATGGCTAGGTCCATTTTGAGGGCGACTTGACGAAGGCGCCGATTCCGTGGAATGTCATGCAGAATTATAAAGCGTCCTTTTTTCAACGCGGGTGTGTTGAGATCAACAGAAGAGAGTAGGAAGATCTTGGTGTGTTGTTCGCGAGATAACTTCTCACCCGAAGTACAACCATTCAACTTCGAATTTTACATTTATTTTCTGCGACTAAGCAGTTTTACCGCAGAGCACGGCCATAACGTGTACATCATAAACCACTGTAAAAAGTGCTGCTGCTTGCTAGAGGTTGTTCAGATGATTACTCGATTCCTGGGGGTTAATAATAACAGCAGTTAGTGAAAAGGACAGATATTCAGGGTGCAGGTGGGATGGAACTAGGGTTAAATCGGCTGATCCGTAGCAGAAAAGGCAGATCGTTTGGTGCCCTCTATGTGAGCTTTAAGAATTTGTCTTGTATGGTTTGCACACGATGACGAGGAATATGCGACTAGAAGCTATGCTAAATCAGGAACAAGTGTATGCTTGAGCCTCTGATGAGAGTGTTTTCTGGCAGCTCGCGTTCTCTCCGGCCCTGGGTGGCCTATGGTCCACATCTCCTCATTTCTCGCGCTATATCAACTTTATCGCAAGCGCGCACTTTTTTTTTTTTCTTTTAGTAGAGAAAGATTCTTTTCAGCTTCCCCAGGGAAGGAGTCCTCTCACAAAAGCCATGATGCTGCAGTTTGCGCCCGCTCATTGCCAGCTTGCCGATGTTTTCGATTGGCCTGACAGCTTTGTTGGTTTTCGTATGACCTAGCCAATACTCCTCCGTCAATTACTTTGCAACTAAGCGCTTACAAAGGAAACTGCTTACAGCAATGATTACGGGCTTGGGAAAGGATTTAGATCTATAGGAATCAATTTTGGTGTTTTGGTGGGACCAATCAAACCATCGGTTTTGCTATCAGAGCGTGCGATACATTGTCGATTTGAGTGCAGTGTGGCTATTTCTTCATCTTTTATATGAGAATATCGCACCTTTAAGTTACATTATTTGAAGATCGAGTGTACGAAAACTGGGCCATGTTTGGCGATTGATGATGCTTGTCAAGTGGGTGGCGACTGATTCGAGTCTTCGCGGGAACGTGTTCACCTGAAGAGTCTCTTCAGGGTTTCAGCGTCCCGGTCGAGCGCGAGGAGCCAGCCCGTGAGTCATTTCAGCAACTGGACGCGGGGGTCCCCAAGGTTAGTGTCAGGGTGAGGAGGGAGTGCGCCCAGGGGGGGTAGGTTCGTATGCAAAGGTTAATCCGTCAGCACACGCACACTCTGTGCTGCTTTGCCCATCGAGAACGGCTTGTACGACCCGGATGCTAGGCCGTAGAGCATAGGTGGGCGGCCCAGCAACACCGGAGTATTGACATTTCCACCTTTCCGATCACACGAGAATCCATTCACGGATTCACTCTTTTAGCACAATTTGCCTTTTGGTCTGCATTTTTGCCAATTCGGCGACTAACGACTTGCTTCGCTCAGTAAAAAATCACGCTGAGAAGGGTTTGGGCGTTCTCTCAGCACGTTTGTGGCGAAGGGTTCTTGACCTCATACAATGTGGTGGCCATAGGGCCGCCATTCAAATTGTCGCCGGAAGGTTAGCACACGCCGGGGTCCTGGTGGCCTGTTCATTCGCATGCGCCAGACGCATGATAATACTGGGTTTTGTTTGTTATTTTGTTCACTTTTGTTTGTTTAATATTGATGCCAAGTGACTTACACAATGACGGGCAGATAATGCATGGCCCGGCAGCGATGCTTACCATAGATAATAGTAGTCATGGGACCTCTTACCATGAACACGAAGCATATTCGGCGCGGGGAGAGAGAGGCCCCCGGTTCCTACGAGAAAGAGGGCTATGGGTTCGAAAGGAAGAGACGAAGGGCCAGTGCCCCGGTCAACATGCCAAAGACCGAGGCGGGTGGGCCTAATGGAAGAGGGCGGTGCAGGAGGATCCCCGAAAAATCTCCAATGCTTTTAAAGCTAGATCCTAGGCAGAATTCGCATGAGCGATCCACATTGCTGTGTAAGATAGACCCCTAGCGGACATTCACGGTTGTGGCATTCCCGTGTGAGGACCCCCACAAAGGCGCTAGGGTCTCAGAATCAAGCTGCCCAAGCTGCGAGACCGTGTTTTCCGCAGCTGTGGTTTTGTCCACAGTGTGAATATGAAGTGTATGCTGCCGATGTACTTTTAAGAGGGTATGGGCGCAAAATCAACTTCAGGTTCTTTTCTACGCCAGCTCCGTGAGTGCCACCTTGAAAACTGCAAACTGGAGCACAAAAGTGCCGGTCGAATGCATATGAGCATACAGGAGATGGAGGCCTGCCGGAGATAAGCGACATGAATTCGAAGGGAAAGTTGCTAAATTTAAAGCCAGGGAAAAGCTAGGGAAGACTACGTGGATGGTTGTTTCGCTCAGTAAAACGATGTTTAAGAATTCAAGGTTCTCGAATTATTCCTGAGCCTAAACATTATTAGAAGTGTAATAAACAATGTGAGACTCCAAATATTTATTGCAAAAGACTATGGGAACAAATATGGTCTTTTGCAATAAATACTTGGAGTCTCTCATTGTTTATTGCACATTTAGATCAACATGAGACTTTGGCGCAGAACATTTCTGAACTATTAGAAGTGTTTGAATGCATTACAGTGGTTCGAGAAAATGTAAAATCACATTTTATTAATAACGATGTAAAACCATACGTGCAACTCGCAGTTGGGAGAATTCTTTTACAATACATGCATAATAGCACAAACCATACATCATAAATTGAATACATGTGTGCTGTTTTGAAACTCCCATATGAACAGAATACACTTCAGCTAGTAATGCTTTGTGAGATTGAGTCTATGAGAACGCAGTAAACATTCTGATAAAGATCATAGCTCAAAAGAGATCCGAGAAAGAGAAGGGGTGAAACTTCATGGCATCAAGGTGAGCAGTTTCTTCATTTTCGTTTCAGTGGGGTTTGAGCTTCTCTTTTCCATAGCATACCTGGCATCAGGAAGTAATTTTCACGTCTCGACTTTCATCATTGAGTGAACTGAATTGTTTCTGAAGTTAGTGTAAATCTAAATGGAAACGTCATGAACTCGGATGTAGTAAAAAAGATAAATGATATGGGAGAAATGCATACTTCGTTGTAAGCTTGCTTACACCCGACCGACTCAAAAAATGCATTTCTATTTTCTTGGTCTTCTTGCGATTGAGCCTAAAAACAATTGATGCTTTCTCGCGAAGAACTGCTTTTGAATGTTAGAGTCACGGTTTCAACTCACATCTGGGTCTTCCCTTGATCCACTTCAAACACCCTTGCGCCACAGCATACACATTCTCTTGTATGAATGCATTCCAGGTGTGCCCAGGTATGGCATTCGTCACACCTCACCTAGTCTATGGAGGCATCCTGAAAATCACCTAAGTTTTTTTTAAAGTTCTCTACTGTCGCATACAGCTCAGAGATCCTGTTCGATGTCCTTCAGCTATCTTCAGCTATCAAAGGAGGGATGCTTATTTTCCTTCTCGGAGCTCCGTCCTCTGAGATACCCTTTATTTTGGTCACGCGATAAATAGATGATAGAATAATGGCCACCTTCAACATCATTTCGATTTGACATTGGAATCCGCGGGGGGAGAGAAACGCTCACCGGCGGCGCGTACGCGGCGCGTGTCCGGTGCCGCCGCACTGGCCGCGCGGCGAAACGGCTGGCGAGAGCCTGCGCCGCCGCCATTGCGCTCCAATGACAATGAGTTGCTGGCAATTTGCCAACCCATGCCTGCCTCCAATCAATCAATGGCGACAAAGTCAGGAGAATGCCAGCGCCCATTTTCACGGCTAGACGTGCCTGTTTCGCCACTGCTTGACCCATTTCTGCAGAATGGCCCATTGGCCTACTTTTTGTATTCTAGTCCAATATTTCTGCTACTCAACGGAGTATTCTGTTATTCTTCTGCTAGATATGGTAAGTTACATGATATTCATTGTGACTAGAACAAGTTTATCTTACAATTCTCGTCCACGCATTCAATTTTTACCTTATGGTAGGCAGTCATTGATTCTGTCACTGCATAGTCTTTGTTAGCTTTGCGTTTTCTTCTTTTCTTGTGGTCTGTGCCAGTGCTAGGTTGTATTGTCCAGAAATTTTTCACAATTTCTGGTCATCACACCCCATAGCTGGCGCGACCTAAGATTTTTTGTGTTTGGATTGTAATCAGTTGTTGAAACAACAGATTAGATTTATTCAAATTGTCTTCTCCGAAATATATCTTGACATGCGTCGACAATACTTGATTATTGTAGACGTCAATATGTAGGCGCCGTTCAATTCTCTTGCGAAACGTCTCATTTCCCTCGCAACTTTCCTTCTTCGCTCCAAGTCCCTTGTCCTTAAGTTTCTCTCCCTATCAGGCACCTGCAAAAAATTTTTGTTTGTCGCAACAATAGAAACTTGTAATTTACAAGAAGACGCACTTGCTCAAGGGCACAGAGGTCTGCAAAGGCCCTTGTATTCGCTGCTCTCACCCGTCTAAGGATCACTTCTAAGTCCACATTCTTCTTCTTCAGAATTCGGCGCAGTTTGCTGAATAAACTTTCTTTATTATAATTACAATGTCAACCTATGTTGTTACCTGTGGTAAGCTTCGGCTAGATTGGTTGTGCGAAGCTCGGTGATTCCCCATTTGCACCACAAATCTGCGTACTGTCTTCTCATCCAAGTCGAATGCAAATATGACAAAAATTCTTCACATTTCTGGTAAGCTTCGTGCCTTAACGGTATTGATGGACGGTACAGTCCCGGCACACGTCGATGTAAGTGCTTCGGTAAAAATGGAAGCCCCTTTATGGTTCTCCACCACTTCAGAACTGCTCTACTTTTGTGTGGGCCTTTCAAATAGCGCCTGAGGCCGAGCGAGTCTCGTTTTCTATTCCAAGCTTGGGCTAAATGGAATCCACAGCCCTCAACGGTCATGCTTGGAATCGTCGCTTTTGCTGCATTTATAGCTGCAGTTTCAAAGTCAACGATTAATCGCAAACTGGGAACGCCACCAAGTGCAACAAATTCTCCTTCAATATATCCAAAAATCATTCTATACGTTGTTTCCGTTTTGTTCCTTGTCAGAGCATGAAAAAGGGGAACCTGCAAAACATTTTAGATTCTTAATATGGATTTGCATACAGAAAATGTGCAATAACCTCTACACCGTTGTTGCACACTCCGTGAATTGTATACAACTGGCTGTGATCCCCTAGTTGCTCTGGCAGTATTTGATGTACACCATCTGCGACAAGAGCATGGAGACCATTTCTATATGCTTTCTGAAATTTAAAATTTTGACAACGTGAGACATTCGAAAGAGCTCAAGGTCTACCTCGATCGTTCTTCGGGAGCAGTATATTTGCACCTGTGCAGTTTTTAGTTGCAGAAAGCGAGTTCCATCATGAAGTCGGGAGAACGATTCAGGGATGTTGTCCCAAGTCATGCCCCTGACTTTGTGGAACGCCTTACTCCTGTAAAACTTCTTCACAGATCATACCAATTGATACGATATCATGCAAACTACTTTGTAATCGCGCTTCTTCTCGAATTCAAGTTCCCGCGATGGAAGCGGAGCATCATTTCTTCGCGCTCCTCCAGCCTTTCAATGTTTGTGTCATTCTGATATTCCTCAAGCATATCTTCTAAGATCTCTGTCGTTGTGCACTTCATGTACCGAGGGTCTCTGCGGATTTCAAGGCACTTCTAGAACAATCCCTCCATAAACTCGAAACAGAATCTTTCAGGGTTTGTTAAAAAAAACTTAGTTAACCTGATGTGTTCTTCGTTCCACCTTATCTTGAAGAACATTTACACTGATGCATGTGTGATGATGCATGCAGGGGTCAGATTGGAACTCATCCCCATTCACCTAAAGTTCATCTGTTTTTGCCACCAAACGCAACCATGAATGAATATATTAAACGTTTTCAATAATATACTTATGTTCATATTCATACACATACATTTATATACATACAAACCTCGATCTGATTATGTAGACCTCCTTTCTTGCACCCTCTGCACACATAAACATCGTAGAACTTGCACCTCTTGTGGAAGATGTAAATAAAGCATTGAGTTGACCCTGGAATTTGGTACCTTAATATTTCGTGTCTACCCATGTTACTTACCTCTCTTTGTCCAAGGAATCTGGAGGACGTTGCAGGCGGTGGTTGCACATCAGTGGACGACGATGACGATCTTAGAAGTTGCTGGACGACGCTATTCTGCAAAAAACGAGGCACTGCCGCACGGGGAGGAGCAGGGCGCACACCCCGGGAAGTGGAAGGCTGGGGCGCAGCTAACGTTACTGGAAAACGCGGATATGAGATTGGATTTTGCGCAGAATTTTGAATAACATTGTGTGAGGAATTATTGCTGGAATTGTTTACGCTTAATGGGGTATGGGAGTGCAGCGCCCAACTCCTCCCTGAAAGAGGCAATGAGCCCTGAAGAGGGCTGTTTGGATCACGAGAGTAAAAGATGGCAACATGGTTATTTTCACAACCTTAAAGTGTCACAGAAACGAGCTAGCTTTCAAAATGACTTGTGAGCGTCCAGGTTCGACTCTCGGTGAATCTTGGCATAGCGAGAGTACTTTAGTGAAGATTGTTTAGCCGCAACCAAGATATTATCAGATTTTATTCGGCTAACGTTTCGGCCTTATCGCCTTCGTCGGAGCCTGGAAAGTCAAAGATAAGTGCGATTTACCCCCCAACATCATTTCAAACTTCAAGAAAAGTCCCATAGACCCAATGTCTGTAGAAGGCATCATAAATCACGAAACACTTGGACCCACCTTAGAAAACGACCGGACTTAGTGTCGACCACCGCTAATCTGACTCGCAGGGGATGGCTTCAGATGACCTGGCCCCTCGGCCTGAAGCCGATGGCAAACGAAGCCCACAGAGGTCAGAAAAAGGCGCGAGTTCGCTAGTTATTGCCAGGCATTCGTCTTTCCTATTCATTTTTGGGGACCTGGCACTATAATGAAGAATGCCTCCAGGGTCTTGCGTGCAGGTGTGTGTGGTTCCCGCAGCAAAATGCTGACTGACTCCTACCCCGAACCCTAAAGCCTCCATCGGGATTGTATGCGGGAGCTCCAGGGTCAGTTCTCAGGTCCTTAGCTCGATCAGACGTCATCCTAGGCGTTCGCTTTTGACCTCGCGCACACGGGGTCGCCCTGTCTCTACCGATGTACTCATCCCCGCCATAAGCATTTTATCTTCTGCATGAGATCAGGTAAGATCACAACCTGACGTCATGCAGCAGTCACCTCTCCGCCCATTAGGCAGACAATTCGTCTTGCATCGGCTTCAGGACCGCAGGACGCCAGGTCATCTGAAGCCATCCCCTGCGAGTCAGATTAGCGGTGGTCGACACTAAGTCCGGTCGTTTTCTAAGGTGTAGGTCCAAGTGTTTCGTGATTTATGGTGCCTGTCTACAGACATTGGGTCTATGGGACTTTTCTTGAAGTCTAAAATGATGCTTGGGGGGTAAATCGCACTTATCTTTGACTTTCCAGGCTCCGAAGAAGGCGATAAGGCCGAAACGTCAGCCGAATAAAAATCTGATAATATCTTGGTTGCGGCTAAACAATCTTCACTAAAGTACTCTCGCTATGCCAAGATTCACCGAGAGTCGAACCTGGACACTACTGAAGCACGTACCAGCCTACTACTTTCGACTCGTCAAGGAAGCTCTTTCGCTACGACAGAAGATCGTCGTGGCAAAACAGACCACCCACTTCCTACGGCGCTGCCTCCGTCATCCGCATCGTACCGAATTTCATCAAGAACAAGCGACTGCACGAGGTATGCGGCCTCCCAGCTGGCAGCAGGCAGTTAGAAGACATCGAACTTCGCATATTGAGAACCGCTCTGAGAAGCAAAAAGACATCATGTTTTCTCTATGTTGAAAAAATGTTTGTCGAAAGAATTGTATTGTCAACGATTTCTGCCGAGTTGCCAATGGGACAGGATCGTGGGTGAGTCAAAGATCATTTGCGATTCCATCCGTTCAACCATCAAAGTAAGACTTCAGAATAAGTTTAATAGACTAATGGATTTAGATGGGCATCATTCTTCACAATCACAAGGTACCACCCCTACTACAAATACAGACCACCTCCAGTTTGACAGCAGTGAGGCGGAGGTCCCTTCTACTAGAGTCACTGTTATTGGCGGCATAAGTCTTTCCGATAGTGCGCTGTCTGTTCTGGACCTTGGCCCCAGTTTTGCCCCTAGCCAATCAATAACTCATAGGGTGTCGCGTAAATTTCTGGGATCCCTGCAAACCCTCCAGGACAGCCTGCGCCTCAAGGCTAAGTTACGGGAATGCGGTCAGCAAAGTACAGCAGGGTCAGACCTCCCGGTTATCCCTTTCCCGTCCTTGTTCTTCAAACCACAAGACCCAAATGTTACTGTGGACGTCAAGTTCCGCCTTTTTGCTACATCAATCTTTGCCATACTAAATCGCTGCAGTAAAAGGCGGCTCGACTCAAACCTCACCACTGCACAAAAACGGGGACTCAAGGAGCTCAAAGACCTCACAGGAGGAAATCATCTCAAAATATCTGTGAGTGATAAGGGAGGCGAGTTTGTGGTACTCCCTCAAGAATTGGACCGTGCTATTTACATAGCTACATTTGCAAGACAAGACCCTTTACAGGCCGTCTTCCATGGAAGAATTCAATAAACAACACAGGAGGCTGAACAGGGTGTGGATGGACACAGTGCGGTCATCGCAGCTGCCCAAAAATGTAGGCACACGCCTGAAGTGTGACCTCCCTACCTGTCCGGTTCTCTATACCCTCATCAAGACACACAAGCTCTCCCAGGCCACCATGTCATCAAACAATCCTGCGGAGTTTCCGGTGCGGCCAATAATAAGCAGTGTAGGGGGCCCCACCGACAGGATTTCTTGGCTTTTGAACCTTGTCCTAGTACAACTGTTACAGTTTGTAAAAAAAGTGTCGAGAAGGTGCTCTCTATTTTCAGGTGGTCCGGTCGTTACTACAGGCAGACCAGGGGACTGGCCATGGGGCAGCGTTTGGCACCGGTCCTGGCCATAGCCTACATGTCGAAGATAGAAAAGCCGTTACTGGATCGCCGGCCTGTCGTATATTGCCGATACATAGACGACTGCTTTGTCGTCTGTTCAACGCAGAAGGAAATGGACACGTGTTACGACCTGCTCAATAGACAAGGCAGAAAACATCCAGTTTACACGTGAAAAGCCCAAAGAAAATTGGCTCCCGTTTCTCAATGTACAAGTGCATCTCGAAAGGGGGTTCTACCGAACCAGGTGGTACCGGAAACCCAGTAACAAAAACATCTTGGTGCACTTCAGGTCGGCGCATCCTCTCAGAACGAAGCGCTCTATAACAAAGAGCATGTACAGGACGGCTACGTTGACCTCCTCGGGAAGACAGGAGAAAGCGGACTCCTTGGAACTTGCGAAGAAGATTGCACTCTCAAACGGCTACCCTCCCAGAGACCAAGCCCTTCCCGGACCACCCATTAGAAGACAACACGGCCCTGCGATCGATGGTTCGGAAAAAGTGCCGTTTTGTATACCCTTCATAAGCGATGCTATAAGCGCAGCTATGCGGATGGCCCTGCACAGGTGTGGTCTAGATGACATGGTACGTTTAGTCGATATCCCTCCGGCAAACCTCAAGCAACAGCTGGTTCAAAATCGCCGGTATGATCGTGCCTGTCTCACCCCCCATTGCGTTGTCTGCCCTAATGGGCGGGAGGGTGACTGCATGACGTCAGGTGTGATCTACCTGATCTCATGCAAGTTATGCGGGGATGAGTACATCGGAGAGACAGGGCGACCCCTGTGCGCGAGGGTCAAGGAACACCTAGATGGTCTGAGTCGAGCTAGACCTGAGACCCCCCTGGGAGCTCACCGCATACAATCCCATGGAGGCTTAGGGTTCGGGGTAGGAGTCAGCATTTTGCTGCGGGAACCACACACACCTGCACGCAAGACCCTGGAGGCATTCTTCATTAGTGCCAGGTCCCCAAAAATGAATAGGAAAGACGAATGCCTGGCCAATAACTACGAACTCGCGCCTTTTTCTGACCTCTGTGGGCTTCGTTTGCCATCGGCTTCAGGCCGAGGGGCCAGGTCATCTGAAGCCATCCCCTGCGAGTCAGATTAGCGGTGGTCGACACTAAGTCCGGTCGTTTTCTAAGGTGGGTCCAAGTGTTTCGTGATTTATGATGCCTGTCTACAGACATTGGGTCTATGGGACTTTTCTTGAAGTCTAAAATGATGCTTGGGGGGTAAATCGCACTTATCTTTGACTTTCCAGGCTCCGAAGAAGGCGATAAGGCCGAAACGTCAGCCGAATAAAATCTGATAATATCTTGGTTGCGGCTAAACAATCTTCACTAAAGTACTCTGACTTGTGAGCACTGAGCTACCCCCTTAGGCGGGAAATTTTGAACCTTGGATCCCGGTCAATATTGCAAAGTTATATCATAATCTTCTGGCTTCTTCCGATTTCCCAGCTCCTAATCCAAAGGGTAAAAAACGCCTCATGGATTTCGGATGAACAAGCTATTGGCCGATGTCAGACTCTGCGATTGGAGCGATCGGTCAAATGCCAATCGCGCGACCATCGCGCGATTCGCGCGACGATCGCGCGATTGACATGAGTCCCATCATGACCAATCGCTCCAATCGCGCGATGGGCGCGATCACTCCCGTTGTGGCAGGCAACGTATCGATCGAGGGGGCGCGCCAGCTATTGATCGCTCCCTGCCACAACGGGAGTGATCGCGCCCATCGCGCGATTGGAGCGATTGGTCATGATGGGACTCATGTCAATCGCGCGATCGTCGCGCGATTGGCATTTGACCGCGTGCACAATGCCCTTCGCTCCAATCGGCAGAGTCTGATATCGGCCATTGCGCGAAGGCAACATAGCACCAATTTTGTGTGGGGTATGGGTAGCTTAGTTATAAAGTGTGAATTGTACGAGGGATAGAGATATGTTCAAACTTGACATGATAAAAGTTAATAAATTTAATTAGATCGAAAATGGTAAAAGGAAAGGAACTAATGGGTGATAGTGAGAGCAAGTTGGCCACTCCAGCAGATGGGTGGAATGTTCAGTAATCTCAGGTTGTTACTGAGCAGAACCACCTCACACTGGCATAGACCACAAAAAATAAGCAAGATCGTCAAGAAGGTTCATATGGGAAACCTACCCTCACGCTTTGTTTCGTGGAGATATTTCGGAGTCAAGTAACAGCACAGCACCTTTACAATAACGGGAAGGTGGTAGCACAGAAGGTAATAATGAAGAAGTGAGTTATAGAAAAGTAAGTAGCAGAATATAATTGGTGAAAAAAGACATGTATATCAAAGCTTGTTACTGCCACAATGAAAATAATAAGGAACCCACCGTCTTCGCAGAGAAGAATGAATAATATGAATAACAGAATCACAGTTTAGTTGCAGAAATGTTGGATGCAGAATACAGTAAAGTAGGCCGGCGAAATATTCAGCAGTAGGAATAAGTGAAACAGTGGCGAAACAGGCACGCCTAGCCGTGAAAATGGGCGCTGCATTCTCCTGACTTTGTCGCCATTGATTGATTGGAGGCAGGCATGGGTTGGCAAATTGCCAGCAACTCATTGTCATTGGAGCGCAATGGCGGCGGCGCAGGCTCTCGCCAGCCGTTTCGCCGCGCGGCCAGTGCGGCGGCACCGGACACGCGCCGCGTACGCGCCGCCGGTGAGCTTGTACACGGAGCCGGAATCCGCCTCTACGCATCTTTTAAGGAGTTGGGGGCCCTTCAGCGGCGAGATTTCTTCGGAGTGGCAAGGTATCGTCATCCCTCATCTAAAACGATGAACTAGTAGTCTCTTAAGTATGTTTTGTTGTGAAAAAACTCTCTTATCATAGTTCAACTTTTATACCACCAATTTCATACCACTTTCCACCTGTGCTAATTCGACTTTAACTTCATCGGTTCCTTTCATAGTTAGTTTTGCAATGTAGGCCGATAAGTAGTCAAACATCTGGGACGGTAGTAATCTACCCCAAACTAGCTGTTAAGGAAAGCCATCACATGCCCGGTAACCGGCAAAGAACGTTGTTGAAGTTGGAAGTTAACTAGCTCTGAAACACGCAGCTTCGCGACATCGCAAGCAAAACATCCCTCCTCCACGAACCCGTACCAGCGCCGTGCGTGTATGAATTGCTATCGTTGCCACTGCACCACGGAGTAGTACCAGCCACATATGGAGGGTTGCCTATAACAGTGGGACGACTGACGCTGTTTGCAAAAATCGGACGTCGTGTGGTATCGATCCCCTGCCTTGCCATCGGCGGCGTAGAGACATGGCAGTGGTCCATGCAGCTGCCAATCTCAGCATGGAAGAACACTCTCTGCAAACCTGAAACTCATCGGTGGATGTTAATTATGAGACTGAATCATTGACAGTGCACCACGGAACGTTTAGCAACGTCATCGAAAGCTGTGATAAGAAGAGAAAAGTTCCGGAGCTCACAGGTTTTGACGGGTTTCACGCGGTATCGATCCTGTGACTTGTCACTGGCAGCGTGAAGCGTTGCCACTGAGCTATTGCCAGCGCGTGACATTGCCTGAGAGTTATACACATGAGTGCAGATTGTGGCTGTACCGTGTGAGAGCTTGTAGCAGTTCAGGCCCAAAATAGTCGTGAGCTAAAGTGTACGGCACAAGAGCGCACTCCAATATTCGGTTGATTTCTGCATACAGGATCATGGAACGTGGACCCATTGACAATGATTCTTTTTTAAAGTTTGCTACTATATCATTTTTCGCATTCATCATCCGCTAATTAATGTGTTGCCGAAAGAACAAAGAACTTTTCGCTGTCGCGATGTTTCTAGTTTTGGTTGAGCCCTTTAAATCTGCGACGATAGTTTAGAAATGCCCCTGCACTTTTTCCTCGGAATACGTCCACGCACGAGGAACGCTCGTTATTATCGTCATGATCCGAGAATTAACTTGTCGATAAATCAATCTCTGATTCGTCAGAGGTTTCGGTTTACGGACGACCAGCTTGATTGGATAACAGAGCTGCTGAGCCCCCTTCTGAGGGACGAAGACCGACTGCCTTGGGCTATTAGTCGGAGAATGTATTCGCTACCTATGTACTAATTCATTCCAGATTGTAGTGGCCGACACTGCCGGATGCTGCCAAAAGACGGTGGTGTCCAATATCATTGCTCGTGTTGTGGATGCCTTGGCGCATCCCGACATCGTGCAACAGTTCATAAAGTTCAAGCCCGAGGACGAGCAGTGGTGCACGTTCCGATCCAATGAGTTTGCAAGGACCGGGAGGATGTCCAGTGAGTAGTGAAAGTAGTGCAAGTGTACATCATGAGCGACGTTAATATAATACTATCACTTTTAGATGTGATCGGAGCCGTGGATGGCACACTGGTCCGGATAAGGACTCCGGCTGTTGACGGTTACCAGTACGTATGCAGGAAAGGAACATCTTGCCTCAACGTCTGCTTCATCGCAGACGCTGTTGGCCGTGTCCTGTACGTCAACGCCGGGTCCCCCGGATCACTGCACGATTCCGGTATTTGGCGTAATTCCTCCCCTGCGGCGGTCTTCAACAGTGGAGCAGCCGTCACAGGTTATCGCCTTCTTCGGTGATAACGGTTATGCCAACGAGTAATGCGGAATAATAACGCCATTCCGACCCACTGCCGTCCGAGGGGACGTGAGGAAAAAGCGATATAACCACATTCATTGCCGTATGCGGAGATGGAGATGACCATCGGTCGTCTGAAATCGCGTTTCCCCATTCTCTCGTCAGAACTGAGAGTGGGGCCTCAACGAGCGTCAAAGATTATAATTGCATGCGCGGTACAATATAAGCTTGTGCCTGAACCCCAGCTCCATGCGACAACTCGGACGAAGGAAGGCCACCATGGCGCATCCGGACGGCAAGCGTGACCGACGTCCGCCACTACATTGTGGAGCGACTTTAGGCGCTGCCCTGCAGGTATGCGTAGTTTAGCATTGAGTAGATTGCTGAACTCCAAAGGGCGGTGCTAAGTATGCGCTCGTGCGCGCCCGGTACAGTGGGATGGCAGTGTAGGTGACGAGGAGGGTCATTGGGTTCAAATTACAATCGTTGTATGGTGGAATGTGCATTTGTGATTGATGAATTGAAGTGGTTTTTACTTTGATTGTAAATTCCAAGGACCTTCAGGAACGGTCCAAATATTGAAGAGGTACAATCGAAATCTCGGAATCTGATTGACGAGGCAGCCACCGCACTTGATAGAAATTGCGCGGATAAGCTGCTTCCAACACGCTTTGCTGATATCTGGCGGAGTATTTTATCCACACGACATCTATCAAGTGCGGTGGCTGCCACGTCATTTCCGGTGACACGCCCAATCAGAGTTCGAGATATCGACTGTACTTGAGCGCAACAGGAGGCAGCGCCGGAACAACCATTCTAGTTCGCAAAGGGCTATCAGCTCCGCCTCGCGGTCAGCCGCGCGGTCGCTTTTCTCCAACTTCACTGACCCCCTCGTAGTGAGACTTTTGCTCTGACATACATCCTTCTCGCCATAAGTGTAATTGAAAATATGGTTTTATTCGTTACGTTATTGACAGGTTCTTTCATTCGCTCTCAAATGGCCAATACACGTGCTATCCTTACCCTTTTGATGCCCGTTTGAATTTTCGCTTTCTTTTAGTGCATTGTGAAAGTTATTACCGTTCCGTTATCGATGTCTCGGTTTCGCCTCACCAAATGACAACATGAACTCACCAATTAATGCTCAATCGTCGATTGACAACGATGACTGCGACCACAAAGGCAGCATGAAGTGTAAATAAAACACGAGTCAGGTTGGGACAACTAGGGACCAAGTGATCCAACCTGTGAATAGCTATAGTGGAGTGGACCAAATTCCGAACTTGCTAACAGGTCGAAAATTCTTTCAAGCGCGTACTCGTTGGCTTCTTCACGCCATTAGAAGGGTGTGGGTAAGGACAGAAAGCGACATTTTCGCGTTCCGCAATGCGACATCGCGCGGCAGGCCAGCGCTCCCACAGCGAAAACAGCTACGGTACGAGGGGCGCGTGAATGGAGCGCGTTATTTGCTCTGGTTCTTTGAAGCTTACCAACAATGGACTCTAGAATTCTAGAATACCACTTTAACGGCATCGCTCGGAATCGTGTAATTCACAAAACATTTCCATTGATGAGAGAGAATTGAGTCTCAATACAATGAGTGTGAGCGTGGGCAAGCAATAAATCAGAAACTTACAAATTCACGCATGCGAAAAAAGCTGCTCCAATCGCGCGCTCTTCATACCGTAACTGTTTTCGCTGCGAGAGCACTAGCCCGCCGCGCGATGTCGCATTGCGAAGCGCCACCCACACCCCCGTTAGAAACCATATGAAAATATTAACGCGAGCAGTACCTGTGTATTCCCATTGGCACATCAGCAGTAGAACGTAATCTGCAGATTCTGTTGCGATTGAGCGACCAATTAGCAATGCACAGACGTGAAGATGATACTATACGGCTGAGGTAACAGGGGGAGCTGGGGGGGGGGGGAATGTCGTCACGTCGAGGTACACTAGACATTTGCGCATGTTCTTGAAGAGCGTAATAGAAACAGTATCTTTGAGAATTTCACGCACAACCTATCAGAAAGCAAGCAGAGTTGAAAGCAGCAAAAAATCAAAATTATAAACAGAAACCAAATTCGCCCTGATCATTCTCCACAACCAGCACCTCCTCCAGTTTCGCCATCCAAGAAATCATGATAGTGCGCATGTTTCATAAATGACCCCTGGAAAAGATTTTTTTCATCCTGAGTAGACAAGCGCTGAAATGAATAATGGAAATAAATGAAAGAAGATGAAAGAATGAATAAAGAAGTAAAACAAAGTGACATTCTGAACTTAAGTGAAGACGAGGGTCAGATTGAAAATACCAACTCAGTCTTGAATATAAATATAGCTGACTGGAAAACCTATTCGATAAGCGGGCGTGAATAACAAAGCTAAACTAACAAACTGAAGAACGATAAAAACAACTGATGACTACATACCTTTTTACTCAGAAGCTGAGTGATATCCGTTTTAAACAAATAGTCAACAGCAACATTTCCCCTAAAAATAGAAAATAAGTGTCGAATGAAAAGAACAGAGAAACAAAATCTTACACTCACAAGGACGATGATACACAACTTGGAAACTTCCTGAAACTGTCCACAAAATTGCCGCTTTAGATGCTCTTCATTGGCTTCCGTGAGATTCTCACTCCCAAAATCGAACACTTTTTCATTGCAAAGATTTCTTTTCAAACTGGGAAAATGTTAAAGAAATGAAAGCATTCAACAGAAAATCACGATAAGTGTTAAAAAAACATGAGGAAAAATCATCAAAATGGGCCGTTGTGGCGGAGAAATGAATGAAAATGAAAATGAATCCGCGCAAGTGACAAAGGCAAGCGACGCCGCTCGGCCACTGCGTAGCTGCCCAGTTCCCCCTATCCCTGTCAGTTGCGCTTTGGCAAGTCAAGTCAGACACTCTCGTGGCCTCCAACCTCTCCAAAGCTATGGTCTCTCCCTCAATTGCTTCCCCTCGTCCACACTATTCAATCGACTTTTACCCATCATTCAAGTTTGAAGTTCGCCAACCCCAAAAAGTCCTCCGGAGGACTTTTGCCTGCGCGTTACTTTCGTCACCTGCGTCTCTCCAAACACATACTATTTCCCCTGCGCGTCCCGTTATCTGTCGGCGAGCCTGCCTTCCGCGTTTCACAGCTGCGCGTTACGAGGCCTGGGACGTGCAGCTCACTTGGGAATCGACGCAATATACAATGTAATCGGGAAAACTTGCACCTGCACGTTACAAACGGGTTTGAGAAGCCCGTTAACGTGCAAGTTTGCCTACTTTACGTCTACCGTCCCTAAACAACACCTCCTCTCGACAGGGAAATCTAATTGGTACTTGCCAAGTAACCCTCTCTTTTCGAATTGTGATGTTCATACAGTCTTCTTTGTTACTCTTCGCTTTGATGGCATCTGGTTCCAACTTATTGTTATTCAAGTCAGAATCAGATTGATCCAGAGCTGATGCGTTCTCGACACAGTGGTCCTCATCAGTAAAGCATAAGGAAGCCACAACATTGTCGCGCTCTACAATGTTTACAATGAGCTATGAATCGAACAATAGAATATCAAACTCACCGTCATGCATCATTTGAAGGACATGAATATGCTCACAGGAAGTATCAACCTTGATGTTTGCTCGTGCAAGAACAACTTACTCCGAAAGCGCATACATTGCATAGTAAATAGTGCTGCCCAATTCCGGTTCTACACGAACATGGAGTGGTCTTGATGAAGTACGTTCTTCCCCTTTTGACGTGACGGCCCAAGTACATTGAGCTGCCCTCTTATGCCTTGTCAAGTTTTCCTTCTGACGAAACCTTTCTTCCATGAGGTTTTTCCCAAAAAATGGCTGAAATGGAAGATTTCGTGATGAGATTCCTTTATAATTACCGTTATCTCGTGGCTCCCAACTGTGTCCGTAGCTATCTATGGCCATGTCAATCCGAGCCTGCACCAAGGCATCAAGACGAAGAGTTCGAAGCCTTGTTTAGATAAGAATATTTCAGCGAACAGTGAAAGCGCTTGAACAACAACAACATTGAACATGTAGGTATTTTCGATACATGAGAACCTCGCGTGTGGTGCTCATGGTTCCTTTCCAAAGTGTAGTTAATGGAAAATTATTGTTCGAAATTACTAACCGCTTCCTCGTCTCTACTTGCTTGAAGCTCGCGAAGCCTTATGACCAAGCAGAAGCACGTGCCGTCCAGACTGGTAGGCGACGTAAAAAATCTAAATTCGTCCTCTGTATATTTCTTAGCAAGTCGTATCGCAATCGATCTAAACCGTCGACAAAATACTTTCCTCGTTCAATCCCCATCGTTGCCACAGTGTTTCGGACATCGGTCGCAATTATCCAGTAGAGACGCTCACATGCCAATGAATGTTTCATGCGTATCGCTTTTGTGACACTTGGAACAAAACTTTCTTCTTAACACTGAGATATTTCTCTTTTATCATTATTGGTATAACGGCCACAATGCAGCACTCAGGAGGTGACCCATGTGCATGTCGCAGAATTCGATATTCATCGAACCGTCAGTCACATTCTCAACAGTCTAAAGCATTACTGAACAGTTAGGCTAGTTGTACATTCAAGATTGATCTGCAGTAAAGCTGACTTTCAAAGATGACGCACACGCAGGCAGTACTGCTTTACTGTAACTTCGCCTTTTTGTACCACTTACGGCCTTCTTCCTACGCGATCTACAACTCATGTATTTTCGTACGCGCCACGCACAAGTCTACGTCCTCTTCAACGATTTAGCAACATTGTGGCCTTGACGTGGGACGCATTTGTGCTCCTACTTGGGCAATGCGACTCGATGTGGGGATACAGCGCAAATAACAATATTTTGCGCAGTTCTCAAATTTATTACGATGATAATCATTCGGAAGGTATTGTGCTTGCATATACTTATGGCAATTATGACCCTAGCAAATCTTTCGGAGCAGGAGTTTTATTAAAAAGTATTTGGAAGATTCTATGAAACGGAGATTGTCATTTTTAAATGGATACAACTGCTTTTTTGCTTACAGCTAACTGGAGTACTTATATAACTTTCACGAAAAGGCCGCAGAGTCCTTCCTGAAGCAAACGAACAATTATGATGACTTTGGAAGTATAGACAAGAATTTTGGAGGTGCAAATTATCAACAGATTCTGCACTGAAGTCAAACATTTTCGGTATTGTGCACCTTAGTCATGACACATCTTTCTGAAAGTATTAAAAGAGGCGCGCCACGTGGAATGCGCGAAAAACCGCATTGTCGCTAACGTATTAACCTGGGTTCTGCTATACAAAAAAGTTATGCTTTATCTACATGCACTGCAAATTTGCTGACGTTCCTACTGCTTCTTGTGTTACCGGAGAGTAACACCATTCACTGCCATGCGGCTGTAACACGACCATTAAGTTGTTGAGCACCGCTCACGCTCTTCTTTCCATATCTAAAATGGTGGAGCAGAGCAGCCCATTTGGAATGGTTCGAAATTTCGAAGTTAAAATATGCTGAAACATTACCTACCAATGAAGTCCTCGCGATTCCTAAACTGCCTGGATACAACATCGTCACGGAATCTGTGCTCCTTCACAAGCGCCAATGACCAGGTTTTTTAGCTGTCCAGATTGACAGAACATTGAGGACACGCCACACTACGCTTCCGAATAATGCTGCTCCCACAAACGTTGGGGCTGGGGCTTGCAGCGAGAGGTTCCCGATGCTTCCTGAAAAACTACTTCTGAATCATTGTATTATTTCGAAGAGAGACCTCACCTTGAAATGTGCTTGATTGAAGCCCTTTTTGGAGAAGCACTAAAGTCACACGAAGGACATTCATGTTGTCTTGAAGTCCTGGCTGTCATTCTCTTTTTGTTTACGAGCGCCGACACTGTCTGTGCTCCAGCATCACCGTGATTCCGACGTAGATGTTTCAAATAGTTGTCAAAAGGCGAGATTGCATTTCAAAAGAACGAAGACGCCGAACTGTTCATATCTAAAGACAAAATTCAAGCTTGGAGGGGAGGGGGAGGGCAAAAATGAGGGTAGGCACGGAAAGATCGAACAACGAAATCGTAACATGCAGTTACAAGAGGGCCTACGGGGCAAGGCTAGTATACGGTTTAGTCGAGGAATTAGTGAGAAAAACTGGCACACAAAGATAAGGCACCTTTTTCACCGGAAGGATACTTTAAAATCGACAAAAAAAGGAAAAGAAAATGATCTTTTCTTCTAACTGGCACCCCGCGTTAAGCATGGATGTCGTGTGTACAGACCCTTCGAACTTTCGACTTCTTTGACTTACCCCCCCCCCCCGCAAAAGATGACGACCAATTGACAAAAACCTACGGCTGCATTTTTACATGCGCAGTGACACGTATTGTACACCTAGAAGTCTTACAAAAAATGAATACGGGAGCATTCCTCAATGTACTCAGGAGATTTTTTCTCGCCGGGGTTCCATCGACGATAACATGCGATAATGCGCCAACATTTATGCTAACGGCCGAAATCCTTGACAACGTCACCATCAACGAACCAATAACAGACTTCTTGAGTTGCAAGGGCATTGAGTGGAAAACAATAACCATACGCCCCTTGGAAAGGCGGCTTTTATGAGAGGCTGATAAAAACTATCAAACATGCCCTATGCAAAGCAATCGGACACGCAAAATTTCCTTTACGATAGTCTTATTACCGTCATCACGGAAATAGAGGGCGCTATAAACACGAGACCGTTTACCTATCAATGAAACGGACTTGGAAGAATTCAATTCGGTGAGGCCAATTGACCTCCTACAAAACATGCATGCAAGTCGTGTTTCCATTCGAGAATGTGGATTCCGACCCAAATGATCCGGACTACACTCATCCAATGGAAATTCCTACGTTAGAAACAAGGAGGCAAGCGGTGGAAGCTCTACAATCATCCATTATTATTAGAACGTAGACTAGGTTTCACACGGAAGTAGATATTTCTAGTTGGTGACGTACGAGCGCCTGAACGTGGCTCGAAGAAAGAAACATTGATAACTGTAGGATTCTCGCGCCCCGAATGTTTAGCAATTCCAACATAGGTTGCACCACATTCATGTCGTTGGTAAGTTTATCAGCGGTAGTCTCTTCAATGGCCTGCTGCATCAAATCAATTCTAGCCGTATTCTCCACATCCTGGGTTGTCCTTCCAGCGTGGATGGCACTTGCTGGTTGAGAATCCTTCCAGCTCTCCCTTCTATTTATATTGCTCGCTGAGTCACTTGGATGAATCGAAGACATATCGCTCATCTGCAATGCTCACAAAGGGCACCAATGCAAACTAAACTGAATGTCACAACGAGAATGAGCAATGAGACAACGTCACATTAACAACATTTAAATAAAAAGAGAAGTAGTGAGCGATAAAACGCTACATCAATTTAAACATCCTTATTAAAACAGTTTATTAGGAACTCCAATAAAAGCCCTAGCATCATCCATTAGTCATCCATTCATCATCATCATTAGTTTCACCAATCAATCATCCATTAGTTTCACCAAGCAGTTTTGGGACGTGTAAAGACACCAATACTTAAGCGCCCTTCGCGAACAACACAAGGTTCAAATGTCCAAAAATAAAAGAAATCCTACTCCCCCCCAAAAAGGAGCTATAGTCCTCGTCAGCGACCCAATATTACCGCGCAACGACTGGAAGCTAGCCCGCATAATCAACTTAAAACTATCAACGGATGGAACAATCAGGGAAGCAGAACTTATCACAGCAAAAGGAAGAAAAATAAGAAGACCCATAAATCTACTTGTACCAACGGAAATTAATTGCGAAGAAAGCGATAAGCACTGAAAAACTCACCGGAACCGGCGAAAAAGGCGAAACTGGAAGACACTCCTACAACTTGCGACCACGCAACCAACGCAAATAAACCTGCAACCGAAAGCGATTAGCGACTTGAGCGACCTCTTTGAACATACAACAATACACAATGATAAACATTCGGCACGTATTTGACAAGCGTAACAAGTAAAACCACAAAAAATAACAAAACACAGCAAAAAATAGCAGAAGAATGAATTAGCCTCAATTCGCAGCTGTTGTGCGCGAAGTCTGTAATCTACACGCGCAACCCTTAGGGCTTGTTCATGGCTTGAGAAGAGGCGAATATGCGATGCGATGCGATGAAGCGAATCCGTAGCACATTCGCAAGAGTACGCACGCGCCGCGACGCATCAGAAATTGATCACTGATTTGTGGCGTGGCGGCGTTGCTCTACCCCAAGAACTCATCTTCTCATTTGTTCCTTTAACAAATTTTTAAGAGCGAGGAAACGAATGTCTATAACTTTTTCTTCACCCGCCAGGCGCACATCACTAGCGCTTTGCGGTGCTCCTTGTTGTCTGCCTCCTCCACATTTATAACGCAATCCTTTTGACGCCCTTATATTTACGACCTCACTATGGGACTGTGTAAAAGCAATAGTTTGACGCTACTTACTCTAGTGTGGTTGAGTTCATGCGTAGTGTGATGAATGTGTCTCTTGGAGCGCTACGCAGATTACAGTTATCCTAAGAGAGCCTGGGCAGTTGCCGGTGAAACTCGGGTTCGGAGGGACCACGCGGATGTCGCGGCACTGTGTTCGTCTGCTACTCCAAGGCTTAGTTCAACGATGGCGCATTTTTCGATACTGCCACGGAACACTGGCGAAACAGTGACAGTGATTGCTCCTGTGGCTAAGCTCTGGAGGAGGATAGGAAAGCAGTGGCGCGCCATCACATGCCCCCCCCAACCCGTAGTTTATCACCCAGTTGCCTTTCTGAGCCGTTGAGAGTTGCCATCGTGCAGCCGTTTTTTTGTACTTCGAGCCTTCATTGTTCCATTTTCTTGTTAATTAGATGGGCTTTTGAAGGGCCTCGTTCATTACGTCTTTGTCTCTACTTGACATACCACCTACGACCAGGGGCGGTATTCGACTTTTCCCCAGGGGATATATCCCCCTGCTCTGATTCAATCCTCTGGGGGGGGGGGACAAAAAAGGGTTGCGTCATAGGACCTCGCATACCTCTGTGTTTCTACCTGCCAGACAGTTAGAGCAAGCCCTCAAAAGAGTGCTTCATCAGTGGAGGGTAGTAGCGCTGCTCTAACTGTCTGGCAGGTAGAAACACAGAGGTATGCTAGGTCCTATGACGCAACCCTTTTTTGTCCCCCCAGAGGATTGAATCAGAGGAGGGGGATATATCCCCCTGGGGGAAGGATTGAATACCGCCCCAGGTGGAATATTGTGGTTTTTACGTACTTGAAACTTCAAATGTTTTCACGGCCGTATCTTAGTCTTTCCCAGACCAGGAAGAAAAGATCCCTTCATTTTTTGTTCCCATCGATATAGCTTCCTTTATAGTTCCACTCCCCGCTAAACCTACACGGGAAAATGCTGGACGAATTTTCCGCCCGCGCCATATGGATTTGAGGCTTACTACGTCCAGTTCCTTACTGAACTAGTGCTCACTATTCCTTTCTAAGCAGGAATCTATAAATTCGTGGTGTAAAAGAGTCACTTGCTCATTTTAAAGTCGATGGATGGGCGCAGAAGGCATCAGGAGGTGAAAAGAGAAAAGGAGGAGTGAGGTTGGGACAACTGGTTATGGGAGGGATGCGAGTGTTTCAACCTATCAACAATTTCGTGTGAGCGGGTTTGGAACCACTATAGATAGCTCTTGTGTGCGCAGATGCATTCTATTTGTGATAGGAACAGGGGAAGAGTCTGGAGAACAGGTCTCAATATCGAGGTAGAGCCATGCAGAATGCTAGACGTCTTCTTCGGGCCGATTTCAGACAGCGACTGGACTATCACGAGAGCGTAGGGTTCCCATTACGGAAGCGGTCTCAATCCTGTACCCTATGAGGGGTGTGGTTCACTAGGACAGAAAGCGACTTTTCGCGTTTCGCAGCGCGAAACATTGTTCGTTGCGGGAATCTCGGGTCCACTGATGATTCGCTGCGGGAACCTCGGGTCCACTGATGATCAGCGGTGGACCTGAGGTTCCCGCAGCGGAAAATGTTTCGCGCTGCGAAACGCGAAAAAGTCGCTTTCTGTCCTAGTGAACCACACCCGGTTATGAGGGCCAAATTTGCTGTGGACATTTACATCCCGGCACGATGCTATCGAATTACCATAACATTGGCCGTTTGTCGTTTACGAATTCTATACTATCAGTCTTTTTTTTGGAGAGCATTATGATGAGCTCATTACACTGCCTGTAATGGCGTGGTGTGGATAGCAGTGTTCTGCTCTAAAAAGGGGTTAGAAGGGTCGATTGGACTCTTGAAGTGTTCTCTAGTCGGTGTAAGATTTGCTGAAAGAAAAAAGACTTTGTATGTTTTCACTCTTATTGATTTTCCAGGCAGTAGTACTTTCGTTTGTTTTTTGTTGCTGTTGTGTCCCAGAAAGATAGCTGTAGAACAGGAGATATTCAAGGTTCGGAGAAAGGAGTTTCTTTCACTTCAGTGCAAGAAGAGATCCAATATTCGGAGAAAAAGATTCTTGCGGTTCAGTTGAAGAAAGGATTCAAGATTTAGTACAAGAAGATTGATAGTGTGTCGCGTTTGCCCTACAAGTTTTGGTATTCCTGGTATGCGATAGTGATTCAGAAAAGTTCTCTATAAGTCCGTTCTCCACTGTAATCCTCACTATACCTCGTTGAAACCGGAGCGTGAGCAAAGTGCCCCGGTGACGTAGTGAAGCGGCACGTGCAGCTTTTATGTACTGACACTCTGAGTTTGTTTTGGTGCCGACGTACACCCCTGCAGTAGGTTTTTCGTAATGGTGATTTTTTGCTGCCCTTGTGGTTGGAACGATGTTAATCGAAAATGTTAGTTGTCCTTCATCTTAGGTAAAAGAAAGTCTTCGGTTCATCCGAACGCGCATCTTCAATAGGATCCTCTGTGGCAAGCTATTCTTGGTGCTGTTGAATTGTCTACAAGGTAGGTGCTTCTGCTCCTCATATTTGTACAGCAACCTT
Source organism: Ostertagia ostertagi (assembly GCA_036418205.1). Classification (NCBI taxonomy): domain Eukaryota; kingdom Metazoa; phylum Nematoda; class Chromadorea; order Rhabditida; family Trichostrongylidae; genus Ostertagia; species Ostertagia ostertagi. The sequence goes on along the minus strand of MU869333.1, from coordinate 1,727 downwards.
AGTTTTGTAGACCGTCAGAATCGTGTTTATTAAAATGGGGGCCTGGCGAGTAAGCCTACACCTGAGCACTTAAAAAAAACGATAGATTCAAATGACATCTTTTCGCTATGCGTTAGGGGCCGGAGGTGCTATCACCGTCTCCCGGGATGTACGCGGATATGTAGGCATAGCGATCTCGAATAAGCAATAATAATCGTGGATTAGCAACAAACAAACACATTGGACTAGTGGAATGTAGGTTAGAGACGTTCTAAAATTCATTGACAGAATCGAATAATTCAAGTATCACACATGAGCCAAGAAGAGATATGCAGAAGAAAACAACACAAAAATATTAAACGGTAGCGACGTGTCCTCAGCTCAGCTCGAAGTACCCTGAAATGCACTTCTACTATGTTCATTGTACTACACATACCGTGGAGTTGTGTAGACCCAATTGAATTCAGACGTTTGGAAATGAGCGTGAGCCCTTTCGTGCTCGCCTTATCGAACTGATACAGCACGAACCCAGTATATGGGATCTCACTTCTGAGCAGTACCATCTTAATGAACGCGTGAACGAGAGTACAGCGTGGAATGGAAGCCAGCGGGTATTTGAGTTCACGTACGTCGCAAAAACAGTGGACAACATCATCTAGGAACGTTTGATCTGGGAATTTCTTAGTAGTGCAACTTTGCAGTCGGAGAACTCAAAACTGTATGGAAGAACCTACGGGACCTGCGAAGGAAAAGGAAAGCGACCACCACAGGATCTGCGGCGCAGAAGGAGTGGATATTCGAGATGTTTTTTTTTTTGGAAAAATTGATTTGAAGGGTTGGTGTAGCGTTGAGGGCTTGTGAAGCGTTTTATAGCGAGTTCATTGCAGCAGAACAGTCTCGAATGTGGACATAAATGGGAACTTCACTTACTGTGAAGAGTCTGGTGGAAATGTGGAAATTTTGCAGACACGAAAAAAAACCGTTACTTTAGCTGCTTTGGACATGATACGCGAGACGACAGAAGCCGTAAAAGAGCTTTGCGACATGTCCAAAAATCGGCCATTAGCAGAGAAGTCATCCCAGCGCTTTAATGAATGCGAGGCACCCACGGAAACCAAACCGAAGATGAACACATGCATGAGCTTCGGTAAATGATGTCACTTATTCTCGAAGCTTTTGAAAAATGAAACGTTGTTTTTCCAGGATGGTGGGTTGGTACGAAACCGAAAGAAATGGATAAGTCCCAGGCCGACCTTAAAATGCACCTGTTGTCAACTGTTTTGCTAACAAACGCCAATGTCGTGCTCGATATTCGAGCAGTTCATTCAGTTTCGGGTTCGTGGTCGCTTTCCCGAATTCAAAAAAATTGTTTCGAATTATTCCAAAACTATATCTCACCTCAGTGATCAAATGATAGGGCCATATGTGTTGTCGAAATAAGTGCGGATACGCTCTCTCGCCGTCAGCGCTACTTCATCATCTTCCCTATTGTCCAATTCTTGTAGTGGATCCAGTTCACGGGTAGGGGGTGCGAAGCGCACAACTCCTTCAAGTAAATTTTCTCTTCTTCCCAACACGTTGTGCAATACCTGATGTTGTGAATTTCTTGAAATTCACAGCACTAGCAGTCCAAAGCTTTGTATGCTCACCAGTAACGCCGTCACTACATCAATTGCATTACCTGGATCCAACTGCATTACATTCAGGAGGATTGGGTAGTTCGGCATAGGGTACCAAAAAATGACTCC
>MU869332.1:29876-40664 GCA_036418205.1 Ostertagia ostertagi | reverse complement strand
ATCGACCTAAAAAAGTATTGGAAAATAGCTGCCAAAAGGATCTGGCTGCATTTCAAACAATGGAGGAGTTGATATTGTTAGCGCGCGGAAGACAAGTGTGCCAGGTAACGTCAAACAGAGAAAACAATGGTTTCCTGTTGACATTGACGAATTTCTTGCACTCTAGAAAGGGCATGTTGGCCGTTTGGCGAATCGGCGATGTGGCTGGTTGTTGAGAAACGAACTTCATTTTTACCGGTCACCGCCGCTTACCGCCTGGTATCGTACAGGCTTCAACGTCATTTCGAAAAAGTCTAATCCGATCAATGCCCTCTTCCTGTACGACAACGCTCGACTACTCGTGATTCCATAAAACCGACTGAATTTTCGCTGAACCTCTGCTCTCACCAACTTATTCGTTTCTACGTCAAAAATTTACTAATTTAAATGGATTCCATAGAAAATGGTGGATCTACTGTAGGTCGACCTGACGGCGGAAAATCACCGACGGTAAATGCGATGCTGCTTTACTAAAAACAAGTTTACCTTCTAAAAACTAGAACAATTTGTGCTACATTCATAATACGATTTAATTATTTTGGTATAGCTATAATATTATGCTATTGAGACACTGTAAAAGAGAATATTTTCCTCCTTTACTGTATTTTTACTGCTGGTGACAATTGATTTTCTTTTCTCGCTACACAGCATGTTTTTGTTCTAATTTTTTGCTCTTTATTTCCTGACTGGTTTATCAACTGAAGATGGACTTTTATTCAGAGTTCCCATCCTCGCGTGACAGCGTCCAAAGAGTCCGAAATAAAGTTTGGTTGGATAGAAGGAGTATTTATACGATGTGTGCAGAATATAATTGGTGTTATACTTTTTCTGCGAATCACTTGGGTGGTGGCCCAAGCCGGTGTAGGTAAGCTTGGTATTTCTCTGAATAACCATGCCTTCGCATTTGCCTGTTTTTTATTTAGAATTCACAAATTTTTGTTATTATTTTTCAGTGTGGGCTTTTTAACTTTAGATACATATAGGAATTCCTAGAATGTTGTCCGAATGGATACACAGGGGTGGCCAAAAAAAGAGACCTTTGCTCATGGCGCACATTATAAAACTTTTAATCTCACAGAGTGCTGCTATTGGTGGAAGTTTTACGGCAAAATATCCCTTAGATAGTTGAGCTCAAGAAGGCCTAATAGAACAGTTCCAGCCTGAAGATGCTACGAAATTTCAATCGAACTAACTAACTGACGAATTGCTTCCTAGGACAGTAGCTCTAAATATGCAAGACCCCTTCCGACCAGCGTTTCAGATAACGTCGTAAAGGTCCATGATCCGCCGAGGACCAGTTGAGCTCGAACCAAGGTTCCCATGGCAAATTCTTGTGATATCCTTGGTGCAGAAAGCTATTATAATGTTTATTGATAGATTGGGATGTGCTCTTCAATACTAAGTTGGGAGCAGTCGGCTTGAGTTTAGCAAAGTATGAAATGCGATCTGAAATATGGAGTGAAGACGCCGAAAATATTATAAAAAACCGCCTCATTTCTGGCCACCTGTGGAAATCACGAAATTGTGGTAGCGTCCTGAAATGCATCCCCAGGTAAAAGCAAGCTCAAGGATAAAATCAGGGAGTTACCCATTGAAATTTGAACTACTTCGTGCTAACCATAAGTGAATCGAAGTCGAAGAAAAAAGCAGGAAATACTCCCAAAAAGTCCAAAATTAAGTTCCTCTTCGTTAGTCGCTTAGAACCAGGGCTGGGAGAATTACGTGTCTGGACGTGTTACAGCAACTGCTGGCTTTATGCCATCAACCGACACGGCCTTAAAACTCAGCAACTATAATATTTCTCGTAATTTTTCTGTTCAGCTGTGCTTTTTTGCTCGCTTCCCTTTTTGAAAATTTGGTTCTCACTAGAATGAATGGCATCGTTTAAGATAGTGGTCCTACCATAGGGCTTGATGTTGAACTTTACAGCTGAAATTCGTAAAATATTCGTGGGAATGGGATGGCGCCAGTGCCATCCTTGGCTCTGACAGTGAGCGCGTTGGCCTCGTCAAACCACCTTGTCACATTTGCACATGCTCCGCGCTTGCGTACTGCACGGGGAAAAGTTAAATTTTGAACGAAAATTCCCAAGTCCCCTTTGGCTTACTTTCGACTCACTTTCCAGCGTGCAAAACAGATGTAACAGCCAATACAGTGCCCTGCAAAATCATGGGACTCCCCACAAATTGTAAATATTTTAGCATCCGCAAGACTTCTTTTACCGCAGCTTGCACTATTAGAGCCTCGTCTACGAAAATTTCCACGGCAAGAATTTCAGTTTGTTCGAGCCGTTTCCTATGTTTTTGCACGAGTTTGTTTCGAAGAAGTTAAAATCATAGGACGCCCTTCTTTCGATACCTGAAAGAAATTCGTAACCGCTCCTCCATAGGGGTCCTCACATGGCAAGGTGCATTGCTTGTAGAAGGGTAGTCTTCTAAAAAGAATCGATAGAATAAAGGAGAGCCGATGGTCGCCCGCAACTTTAGTGTGCTCTGCTAAACTCATTTCAGTGAAAAAACACCTTAGGTCTGGGCTTTAAAGGAGGATTTCACGATTAGAATGGAGGTTGAGGAAGATGTAGAGGCAGGGATAGCCGAGTGGTTAAGAGGTTAGGCTCATGTCTGCACCTCTGAAAAACCGCGAGTTCGATCCCTGCCGAGGCTAACCATGCCTTGCAAAAATTGCAAAAATGGTTCTAGTACCAGCGTCAGGCCCAGGTTGACAGGCCGGCTGATGAAGACCCCAGTCACACCAAACATGTCTAAAGTCGAAAAAGAATCAGTGATAAAGCTAGGACGTCACCCGGAAGTGGCGCGCAGAACCCCCGCCCGAGTTCTGTGGTCAGTATGCGAGGGCTACCGAGGAGTGAACGGCCTCGGCCAAAGAAGCTAGTTCGAATTGGGACTCTGAACGTAGGATCGCTAACTGGGAAGTCCCGAGAGGTTGCTGACCTGATGACGCGCAGGAACATCCAGGTGCTATGCCTTCAGGAGACGCGATGGAAAGGTGCTAAGGCCAGGGAAATCGGGGAAGGTGTCAAACTCTACTACAATGGGGAAGACACCAAGCGGAACGGTGTGGCCATAGCGGTAGCGGAGTCGCTCAAAGACCATGTCTCCGCAGTGAACAGGATCAGCGATCGGATCATGGCTGTGAGGATAGACACGAAGGAGGGGTACTGGTCAATACTATCAGTGTACGCTCCGCAGACCGGATGCCCCGAGAGTGAGAAGGACGAGTTCTACCTAAGGCTTGACGAAGCCATCAGATCGATCCCGGAAGGCGATTACTTGACCATAGCAGGTGATCTGAATGGCACGTCGGCAGCGACAGAAGAGGCCTGGAAAGGGTGCACGGAGGTAGAGGAATAGGAGTGAGGAACGCCGAGGGAGAGAGGGTCCTGGACCTGGCTACGGCCCACGATCTGGCAATCTGCAGCACGTTCTTCGCGAAAAGGGAGACTCATAAGGTCACCTACAGCAGTGGAGGACGACAAACGGAAATAGACCATGTGCTGGTAAAAAGATCATCCCTCAGAACTGTGAAGGACGTCAAGGTACTCCCTGGCGAGGAGCTGGCTTCCCAGCACAAGCCACTCCTGGCAGACATAGCCATGGAGCTCCCCAAGAAGACAAAGGTAAGAACCGAGAGGAGAATCCGGTGGTGGAAGTTGCACCGTGCAGAGAAGAGCGACCTCAAACGAAGGATAATGGAAGTTGGTCTCCCAGATCCTGAGGGACCAGTGCAGCAGACTTGGGGCACTGCAGCTGAGATCATCCTACGATGCGCCAAGGAGGTACTGGGAGAGACGCGAGGTGGATTCAGAGGAGACAAGGCAGCGTGGTTCTGGAACGAGGAGGTCCAGCGAGTCGTGAAGCAGAAGAAGGAAGCATACAAGCGCTGGCAGAAGACCCGGAGCCCCGAAGACCTCGCTGCCTACAAGAGTTGCAAGAGGCTCGCTAAGGCGCCGTAGCCAAGGCAAAGAACACGGAGATGGACGCCTTGTACGAGAAGTTGGAAAGCAGAAACGCAGAGAAGTTCGTCTTCAGACTGGCCAAAGCCCGGCATCGGGCTACTCAAGATATCAGGGTGGTGAAGAGCGTAAAGAGCAACAACGGCGCCATACTGAGGAAGCCAGCCCAAGTTCGGAGGAGGTGGGAAGAATACTTCAGAGGTCTTCTGAACGAGGAGTTCTCCCACGAGAACAACTCACGGGTAGAGGCCACAGCTGGTCCCATCGCACTCTGGACAGAGGATGAGGTTCGGCGCGCACTTGGGAAGATGAAGGTTGGAAAGGCAGTTGGTCCGGATGGAGTACCCATAGAGGCTTGGAAGGCCCTGGGAGAGCACGGGGTGAAGTGGCTCACCCGCTTCCTGAATACGGTGACTGCCGAAGGAAGGATGCCGGATGCCTGGAGAACAAGCACTATCGTCCCCATCTTCAAGCAGAAGGGTGACGCGATGGACTGCTCCAACTACCGCGGCATCAAGTTGACTGCGCATACCATGAAGTTGTACGAGCGCCTGGTCGACTCGAAACTGCGGGACCTTGTCCAGATCTCCCAGGAACAGTTCGGGTTCATGCCCGAAAGGTCTACAACGGATGCCATCTTCATCGCTAGGCAAGTGATGGAGAAGTATCGCGAAAAGTGCAGGCCTTGCTACCTAGCCTTCCTCGACCTGGAAAAGGCGTTCGACCGGCTACCGCGAGCAGTGCTATGGAGGTCGCTTCAGGGAACGAAACGTGCCAGAACACCTCATCTCTCTGGTGAAGGATATGTACGAAGGAGCCAAGGCAGCTATACGCACCCATACGGCCTAACGAAGGAGGTGGACATCACGGTCGGGTGCACCAAAGCCCGTTCCTCTTCCTCCTAACACTAGATGTCCTGGTGAAGGGGCTCATGGAGGGACCACTGAAGACTATCCTCTATGCTGACGACGTCGCCTTGATAGCTGATAGTAGAGAGGAACTTCAAGCCAAGGTGCAGAAATGGCAGAAAGTCCTGACAGAAGGTGGGCTACGGCTGAATGTCAAGAAGACCAAGTTCCTGAGCTCCGAAGAGGGTGCAGAGTCGATCGTGGACGGCCATGGTGAGGGCCTGGTGAAAGGCATCGAACGGGTTGAAAGGACGAGCCTTCCGATACCTTGGAAGCGATCTGGCAGCCGACGGTAGTGTGGATCAGGCGGTGAAGGCTCGGGTCAACGCTGCATGGATGAAATGGAGGGAGTCCACTGGAATCCTCTGCGATCGAAGGTGCTCCAGAGCGCTCAAAGGAAAGGTGTACCGGACAGTGGTAAGGCCTGCGATGCTCTACGGCAGCGAGTGCTGGGCCTTGAACAAGAATCCAGCTCCACTCTGCCTGAAATGAGGATGCTGAGATGGGCCTGCGGCTGGACGCGGCTGGACAAGGTTAGAAACGAGGACGTCAGAGCGGTCATGCAGACTGCCCCTGTCCAGCTGAAGGTACGGAGAACAGCGTCTGCGATGGTATGGGCATGTGCTAAGGAGGCCACAGGACCATCCGATAAGAACAGCGATGGACTTCGAAGTACAAGGCAAGCGACCGCGAGGAGCCCCGAAGAAAAGGTGGAAAGACGTGATCAAGAAGGACCTAGGTGAGGTCGCGGCCACGATGGAAGATGCCCTGGACAGAGCAAAGTGGCGACGGCTGACAAAAACAGCGGACGTATTAAGAGCGACGTATGGATCGCCGGCGCTGCGACTCGGCGGCGCGCGACTAACGCTTAGGGGAATCAGTTGAGGAAGCATGTATTTAAGGACTAGGCTGAGAAACGCACTGGACTCCTAAGTGTGAACTGATGCGGACAGTTCGCATGGAAAATTTGACCTTGCGCCTGATTATGGCTCAAGTTGGCGGGTCTGTGATCTGTCCGCACGCGACGCAGGCTGATCACTGGGTGATTTGTCTCACAGCCGATCACGCGCCACACGATCTATACGTGGGATTGATTAGATAGCAGAGAGAGCGTGATGTTGAGGAGGGCACAGCGATAAGAGTCGCATCAATGCGCAAATCAGCGGAAGGAAGGAAGGGGTCCCATTTCTCGGGTTCTGGGCCGTTTTCTCATGGTTCTTCCTTCTTTCGTGTACCAATCACCATCCCTGAGTTAATTTGAAATGGGTTGCCTTCCCAGCGTGAATTCGTCCTTTAAGATAAGGTCATTGATCCCTACATCTTTGGGAGGCACCATCACAAAAATCATCTCTAACGTGATAACTCTGAAATCTAACATTTTTGCGGCAAACGGTAAACAGCATATTTGCACGTCGAGAACTAGACCTCGCAACTACCTAAGAGTCTGGGTTAGCTAGTTGATTACGTAGCGGTGAAATTGTAGCCTCAAGGGTCCGCTGCATAATATCTAATCGAAAGAGCTGCGGAAAGGTGGTCATATCTAATCGACATCCAGAGATTCAGAGCACAGTCTATGAGTGTGTGGTTAGATAGGGATATCAACCCGAGATTACATACAAAGTCGCATATATGAAAGGCCCTTTTCAAGGGCTTGCAGTGCAAAGTTTGGTGAAAGTGAAGACTCGGCAGGGCAGCGGACATTTTAACCATAGAACGATATAACAAAGGTAAGTGTACGTCTGCCAGTCTCAGGGAAAAATATGACAAGACGTAATGCCTTATCGCATCTCCACGTTGATAAAGACTTTTTCCACAGCTCTACTTCGATTAGATAAGGTCCCCCCCCCGAACTAAACTTTCACCGATTACGCATTTTCTAGTAGCGAGAATAGGGACGAGGGAATGAGTATCAACTGAAGTTGTAAGTCGCTAAGTAGTCGCAAATACATTCTGGAAGCGTTATAGTAGTTAGGGATCTTAGGGGGGAGAGAGTGCATGGCACATCCGAAATAATCGACTAATACTCAGTGTTGCGTTATTTTATTTTTTATTGACGCGGTCCTTGAATTAGGTGCGTGTCATGGATTTTCTTATATTGATTTCCAGTTATGGGTGTTGCGATCATATTCCTCGCATCGTTTGTCACTATTTTAACGGCAATTTCCACGAGTACAATCTGCACTAATGGCGAAATTAAAGGTGGAGGAGTTTATTATTTGGTGAGTAGACATTACCATTAAAATCAGTTGTACAGTACACCTCACTTCTGATGTAAATCATCTGCCCTTATTCACTCGGTCTATGCATGAATTGACCGGGCGGGAATCATTGTTCATAGTTTGAGTGACTTATGGTTAGACGGTAAAGATTGAGTAGTGAAGTCTATCTAGGGGTACTTTTTCTGTCACACTTTGCTGTGTTGCTGTGGCTATTCTTTTTTTAAGATAAAGCTTACCTGATCAGGGTTCATTCAGCTTTTTGTTCACTGCCTGAAAAGAAGAAAATTATTTCACATTATTTCAAATACGTCTGTAGAGCCGCAACCAGCATGCGGGTACGCCTTATTCTGGAAGTGTTTTGGCCTTGTTGCCTTAGTCAGGGCCTTAACAAAGCAACCAATAGTTCGGACTACCACCCCCTAATAGTGAGAAAAAACTATTCGAATGCACTTCAAAAAGAAAATTTTTGTAATCAACCATCACTTGAAATTTTACCTGGACAATATGGTATTGGGTCCGTAAGCCAGTGACCTAAAAATTCGAACCCTCCTACTTGAAGTTCGGCTTAATCTACTTTCCTACCAGCAACAACCCCAGATGAGGTCGTGTCGGAGAACTGTCTATTGGTGCTCACGAGTACCACGGTGGGTAGTTGTCCAGCAAGTGCGCGAATGTAGCGCTAGGGCCTTGCAAAATGATCTGGTGGCCACTATGTGAACTTACGGAAGATATACGCCGCGCTCACCCTCACGCAAGGTGAATTACGACGTAGCAGAAAAGCTGTTGGATAGGTACCCTCTGCTTTTGAAAACCAGAATGTGCGTCGAGTGCAGACCACACACCACAAGTGACGACGGCCTCCAAGTAAATCTGGTTTAGTGTTCATAGTGATAGCTGATTTGGTAAATGATAGTTGTAATTAGTGACAACTGATAGAATACAACTGCAACAGGCTAATCATTTCATTGGCAAAAAACATTTGTGGAGGTCGTCACTTGTGGTGTGTGGTCTGCACTCGACGCGCATCTGGTTTTCGGAAGCAGAGGGTAGATAGATATGTAGCTCATATGATGCGGTTAGGTTCGAAATACTTCGTCTAGAGACTTTTTCCACGCCATCAATATCAATCGCTGATAACCAACCATTTGAAGTGAGGTTGTTGCTTGAATGTGCTAGGCGAATTAGTTTGTAGTTAAGTGTGGTGTCGGAGTTCCTTTTTCCATTTTGAATCGAGGAGCCAGAATCCTGTCAGTAACCTTCTTCCATGTGAAAAAAAAAACCTTGAGAAACAAGGACAGAAGAAATTGGTCGTCTGTCCATTGTAGACACATCCCAGTGCGCAATGTAAAGGTACCTGAGCGTTGTGGACAGGAAGTAGACGAATACGAGTGATGTAAAAATTAGAGGTTGTCAGTTGTCAACAAACTCCTATGAAAGAATTGTTCAACAGTTGCATGGATGAGTTGCACGGCTTCTTCCCAACCCTGTACCACATATCTCCCTTTTTAGCATGACTTGTCCCCTTTCAACACTTCAGGCGACCATTCATTCCTGAAAGTGGCCTTCAGTATTCAGAACAAATATTTGTAACAAAGTACTGAAAGGACGCGCGCAAGCTATTGTTGCAATATATGAATCATCAAAAGCTGACTCAGCAGCAATGAGCACGACCAAAGGGATAGTTCTATTCGAACCTAACTTAGGGAGATTTTATACAAAATGGTAGCCAACACATGGAAGACAGCGCGGGACACATATTAGGTTGTCGGGAAAGTCTTTGGCCATTTCAATCTGCATGTTGTAAAATCTTCAGGGATAATTTTTGAACATTCATTGTAAAACGTATGTAAACCCTAGTCAATGATCTCTTCATAGCATTTCTGTCGTGGTTTTTCGCAGCGATTATGGCTGAGAAAATCGTCTTTGACTGAAAGCATATTTGGCTGCTCCTGTTTCTAAAACCCAGAAAACGCGTCAAGTGGAAGCGATGCGGCAAGAGCTCACGTCTTGCGATGGAACCCAGAGTGTCTTTCACGACATGGCAAACATTTGGTTGCCGATGTCCAGAAACTCGAGAAAAAAGCCCAAAGTTATTCGGCTTGTTACCACTGAGTGACGAGTGTCTTCTGGAGTTGTTTGGAAACAGTCTCTGGTGCAATGCACGGTAACTGACACAGCTTTCCACAGTTATCAGAACACAATAGCCATTCCTCAATAGCTTCTCAAAAAGAAGAGAAATTATGGCAAAAGGAGATTTCGTGATCTGGGTGACAACCGCCGTCAGAAGCCTTCAGATTTTGCATGAACATTTTGATTTACCGTCTGTATCTTGTTTGACCCGACTACTTTGTTGGTGGTAGCAAGGAGTGGGTTCCTCAAGTAAACCACACCCGCGAGCGCCACTGGCTCAGACGCGTAGAACCAGAGATTCCGACGTCCATTCCAGCACTGCAACTTGGGAGGTAACTTTCAGAATTGGTGAAGCTCCAAGCGATTCGTTCACTGACAGCTCCTACCAAAGAACTGCACTGCTATTGCTGAACCATAATATGGGCAAATGGATGGGTTCGCCGGCACTATGCTTTAAAAACATGGAAAAGTTTACTTTATCCAGGCAACGCTCGTCAACGAATTTGAAGGTCAGCAAAAGTCTCCAAGCCCGTTATGGGACGTTCTGTCCCACCTGTTGCGTTCAGCAGACCCGGCACTAACAGAACTCCATCTGCTTCCGTTGCTGTCAAATCAACCAAAAGAGGGAGAGCTTAATGAACCAGACCTACTCGAAGAGGCTTCTTCAAGGTTTTTGCTTTGAAAGCTCAGTATTTCTAGACAAACGGCATCCACGAAATACCTGCTGAAAGGCAATGTGTTGGCGATTATAGTGAAGCATATGAGTGTAAATTGCTCACTATGCTAAAGAAGAAAAGTGAAAATTAGAAAAATTGTTAGATTTAAAATTATATATATAGTTATATTATATTATAATTAATTATTAGATTTTTTTTAGAAATTATTAGATTAGAAAAAATGGATAAATGGCCAAAGACTTTTTCGACAACCACCAACCGTGAAGGGCAAGCGTATGTTGAGGAATCCTCGACGAGGAAGGTCGTATTAGGTCCAGTGGGAGGGATGAGGTCGCAAAAACAGGGATGCAAGGATCGCAGCAGCGCTAGTCTGTTCGGGAGTTAGATGGGAACTGTAGCGAATGTCAAATGCACGAAGCGTCTCTGAGCGAGTTAGACCAATGTCGTGAGCTTATGTGCTCCATTCCCGTTCTTTGCAATGGAGATGTGAATTTGTAGACATCAGGAGATTCCCGAAAGGGTGCGAAAGGGTGTCTCTGAAATGAGAGGAATTGATCCATTGCATATGAAGAAATGCAATTGTCAGCGTCAACATCACAAACATAAAACGCTTTTGTGATGAAACCTTTCCGCTCTGACACTGAAATCTATGCACTCTGACAAAAATCTACAACGCATTTCCCGCCACAAAAACTACACGTTATGGACCATCGAAGGACCAGGAGGCAGAGCCAGGCGAGGCATGGAAAGAAGACGGCGTTTGGCCGGCTACGTACCAGGCGACGCAATGAGAGAATCGGGTTAAAGCGCGCGATTTCAGAGTGTGGGAGCATCATAATCGA
>MU869331.1:0-39821 GCA_036418205.1 Ostertagia ostertagi | reverse complement strand
TCCTTATTCAGATTCTGTAGTGTACTATGCACCATCAAATTGTTTCAGACAACAGAAATGGATAGCTATGTCACAACCGTTTACACGACCTGTAACGATAACAGTAGTTGCCTTTCTGAAAGTAAGTTAGATCGAGTGCGTGCTAAATAACAAACAATCGAGAAGAACAAGAATCAATAGCGGTGTTACTGCAGCCTAAAACCTAAACCGTTCAAAGCCGAAGGGGTCAAAGTTCACAGCGTATTTTGGCGCCAAAATAGGCTTTCGGCAGACCAAGTGATTAGAGTTTACGGAAATCTTCTTCCCCGCACGTTTTTTTGGCACCTACTAGGCTAAAGATCAGCGGAACCTCAGTTTTCGCATGTGTTCGCATTCCATCGCTGTAGTCAGCGATAAAAAACAGAATAATCAAAAATAGTTCGAATGAAAGCGTTGCACTGGCCATCAGAAAGATGCTGAGTTGTAGTTTCTGGCATGCTAAGTTTCGTTACCTGCTGTTTCTTTGCAAGGCTTAGCAGATTCTTCAAGGGTTGGAATGCATTGTTCTGCTAGGAGAGGAGAGCTTCGGCACACATTACCTTTCCTGACATTTTTTCCGTCGTCAGCAAATGTAACATTCCGACAGTAGTCGCAATCTAGACGGTGAGTGAAAATTAAGAAACTCAAGTGAAAAGCTTCGAATCTGAGGAAAAATAAATGAGTTCGAATACTGACTATGAACAATAATCGGTCAGTAAGGAACGTTTGATCATTCACATTCAAATCTTCCTCTCTTCTACAATAAGGGAGACTTCGTTTCTAAGCAGCTTTTGTAAGGTTAGGATCCCAGCAGTCAAACTGGTTTTGAATCGTCGAAGCAGGAAGGCGATCGGTTTGCTCAGTCTTGCACCACTTCATAAGTTGAGAGTCTCACGTGCTCCATAATTTGATCTGAATCCTCTCTACTGCTCCAACAACTTGGTTTGAAGAAATTCTGTGGCAGTCTCCACGATTTCTATAGTTTGTGCCAACCCCGTGTAATGTAATGCACTTTTTGTGATTCCAACCTTGGCGTGTTAGGTACAGGTTCAACCGTGCGTTCACACTATTCGAAGGAGGGAGTCATTTGTGGTTGATTTTGGGAAGAGGGTCGTATTCAGGGGTGGTGGAGTGGGATTAGTAATTTGTTAAGTGGAGGTGGAGGGCGAGACGATTTAGATTGCTTTTTTGAGGGATTCCGGAGGAGTAATTGGTGTACAGCGTGGGGTAGAATAGGTGGGAGAAAAAAAATTAGGCGTTTCATTGTCACAGAAATATCCCCTCTCGCTCGACGCCTTTTTAGAGGAAAAGTGGGCGGAGCTTGGCTGTGTCCACTGGTCTCAAATCAAATACCATTGAGACAACCATGATGGCGAGGGTGGCGGTACGGGTGGGCTAGGCAGGTGTTGTATAGGGGAGCCTCCTGAGTCTCATGGTGGTGGTAAGGGGTCGCATCGAGACCCCCTACTGAAGAAGGAGGGGGGGGGGTCGTGAAATTCCTGAAAATGTGCGGACGTCACGGTTGACCCTGGTCAAATATGAGAAGCCAAAATCGTATTCAGCAGTTCTGAGGAGGCGGAAAAAGAGATGTATGTGTAAGATAAGGATCCGTTAGGGGTCCATTGGTGGACCAGACACAGACCGAAAGACTCGAAAGAGATGACCCCTTTTGTTTCTTTGATTCATTATCTTTTTCCGATGATCCCCACATTCTCAATACTTGAAATTAGCAACAAGAATTGCGCGTCAAGGCTGGTTCGCGGCTGGAATCTAAGAATCTACATGTCAGGTTGCCCAGAAAGGAGTGCTGGCTTTGAATGTGTCATACTTTATTAAACATTTTTTTCGAGAAATTTTCTTGTGATTGCTGTACTGTTGCAGCTATTGAAAAGCTCCTTTCATGCTCTTTTTTGCACTGCTGCTGTATTTTGAAAGGACTCAGGCCTAACTTTTGTGAAGATTTAAATCGAAGACGTCAAAGCAGTAGTTCAAGCAAGTTCATTTCTATGAGTTGAAAGTGCTGTGTAGACAGCTCGGAATGGGAATGCTGTGTGGGTCTAAGGATGCTCCAACAAATGCTCACACTGCATCAATGGCTCCATAGATTTCACTGTAGGGAACTCTAATTTTGAAGTGAGGACGAGAGGTTACGGACAACATTCTTCTCTTGATGGCAGCCTTCCTAGGAACCGGCGAAAGGAGATCCCAAAATAAGTGTACGACGGCTAGCAGCACAACCTTGAGCAAGCCTATCGAAATTTTTGGAGCGCCTGAGGTTCTAGGGAAGGTAAGGAATTTGAGCAAATGAGCACCGCCTGCGCTGAGCGACCAGCAGCAGAGTCGCTCTTCAGGGATCTCGTCACAACTCGTTTCACCCAACAAAAATGTCTAACTTTGGGAACACTTCGTCATCCTCGACGGAAATCGGATTCTTTGCAACAGAATTAAGCAGTTTTCTAAACTCTAGACAGCAACGAATATCAACAACTTTTTCCAAAGCAGAAATTCCAAAAAGTAAGGACCACACTGATGGCTTCCTCGCCTTCCGAAGTAGTGGTGCATCACGGCTTCCTGGACCCAGGTGAACTTTATAAGTACCAATGCCTGTTCATTACACCAAAGTTAACAACCAGAAGCAGCAAGTTTTGTATTCAGGACAGAGGTCAAAAACCCGCATTACTTTCTGGACAATCTAACAATATGCGCTATCTTGATCAAATCCATGAAAACAGAGGGTGTCATAGAAGATCGAAGAAAACCTACAGCGTCATTCCTGAAACAGACTTCCCTCTAACTCTCCTTTTTACCCATACATACTCGGTACAGAATGATTCCAGCGGTTACTCTGGAGCTTTCAATATATAAGCAGATAAGAACACTGGATAATGCCCGGTTACTCTGGAGCTTTCAAAATATAAGCAGATAAGAACACTGGATAATGCCCTCTATAAAAGTGCTCATAGTACCATTTATTACACTTTCATGTTACTCGGTTCAATGTGGAATGAAGTGCGGTATCTGCTGTGAGGACAGACCTGTAACCGATATGCAGGTTAGATTTGACGATTGTTTTGAATATGTATATCTGTTTGTAAGTCTCCGCTTTCGCTCACAGCGATTTGGTAACAGACGAAGTGATGATATTTTCCAATTCTTCCAATTTTCCAATTTTGCCCACATTCACAACTCTAGCTACTTTGACCAAGTGGTGACCTGACCATCACTCTCAGTAAGCTTGGGTGGTTCGGAAGTGAGGCGAAAAAAAGTGTGTCCTAAAGGCAAGCGTTCGGATCAAATCGATGAGGTTCTTGCACGCAAATAAAAAAGTTGGTGCAAAATGAGGCTTATCGGCTGATTTCCATGCAGTGAAGTGAGGTGCCACATCTGTGATTATTCTATAGAAGAATATCCCACACACCGAAGAGAATCGCTAACACGATTGCCGCCTGGGTTGTGCTTTAAATGGGCTCACATCGAAGCACTTCTTTCCAATTCATGCTTAAAGAAAATCTAGGCGCTGGTGTCGCCGGGAGCGTGTGGACAGCGTGCGGACTAATCTAGGAGGAGGGGAGGAATTTCAGTGAAACTGGAAATTGTTCAAGCTCCCTCTCCTCTCCCTATAGCTTATTCCTAGGGCGGGGGGGGGGTAGACTAAGAAGGGGGTTGGCTGTACTGGGTCTATGCATAACGTTGTCCTAGTCGATGACACCAGCGCCAAACCTCTTTGATCGAATTGAACTGGAACGAGGAGAGTACATGGTTCATGCCATGAAAAAATGAACATGATGTTGATGAGCGCCTCGTACGTTTTTTATCAAACAGTCTGGCTCTGCTCGCTACCGCCTCAATGTCAAAGTAGGCTTCAGTGAAACTAAGCATAGCATAGGGCTCTTGTATTAAACCAGTTTGGCTCTGCTCGCTACCGCGCGCATGTCAACGCAGGCCTCAGAAAAATGAGTATACCCGGACTATTGTATTGAGTGACGTACTGCTTTCAATCACTTTGACTGGTGGTTTTAACGAAAGCAGATGATAAAGCAGCGATTTCTCACACTTCATCAATACCAAGAAACATCTATCATTTTACAAGAAGTAAGAAATTCTAGCAGCCGAATGACCTTTGGCTAACTAATACAATTACTTGGGCTGCTTGTTATCATCCCTAGGCGTAAACAACTGCCATGCCTCGGATGTAGGGATGGTATAGCGGTCGAATGACCTCCTATGCCTGTGATGAGATAGAAATCCATTACTTATCGTATTTCCAAAGACACCGACAATTTAATAAGCTCGGGCAGATTTGAATGGATCATGACGACATCGCGAAGAAATGGATGTTTTCTTATCGCACGTCTCGAAAAACTTCAGTGACATTTGCCTTCCGACGCTTCCTATCAGCCTCTGTCAGCTGTCAGCACTTTCTGGTCCCATCACAATATGGTTCCCAAGTCCCACCCCCATAAAAATGATACTGGGCAAACAACGCCTGCAATGCTACTTGGGGCGTGCGCCAATGCATTTCTCGGAGTATGGCGTTTTAACGAGCCCCTACATATTCGGAACTTATGAGGGCGCTTAATCACCTTCTGCCCGCCGCTGACAAATATGTCACAGGTCACACCCCCTGATTCATAATCCTGAAATCACCGCTTGATAACTGCTGCCCGCGTGCCTTTCATAAATTTTGTGACAACACGCGCACAAACAGACAGACATTAGCGTTTTGTATGTAGTAGAAATAAACCATATGCTTTCCGGTGAACTTGTCTCTTGTTAATAATGAAGCAGCTGGTGATCAAGCAGTTAATTTTCCCGTAGTGCGTCTCAAAAGTACATAAGGCCACCCCATGAACTAACTTTACCGAGTTACAGCGTGAGTAATTTCATGGCCTTGCCAATACTAAAACTGTTATTGAATTTAGCGTGTTTGGAACCATCTGTTACTCTTGCAACATAACTCTATTTTTCCGAGAAAATAAGTGAACATCGTACATATTAGTAACTAGTGAACTAGGCTTACGCTTTTTTAAAAAGTGAGATTTAATAGCGACATTTGATAGACCATTTGGCATACTATCCGTGAGCTTCAGAAGTATACGGGATTCAGGTGTAGGAAAAACGTGTCGATGGCGTGTCCTGAGGTCTCCCCAACGTTACTGTACTGCTTTCGCAACGCCTTAATATCTGCCGGACAACTGATACCCCAGGTGTTTTTTATTGTATTTGGATTTAGCTGCTAGCAGGCCATCACGTACAACATGAATTTTGTTGACAGTAACCCGGTGTTGAAGTGACCGCTGCCGAGATGTGATGGTCGGCGTAAATCGTGGCATCAAAGATGAGTTTTGGCCGACGACTTGCCACACAGAAACGAGAGAAGATCATTAAGAAAAGCATTCCTGATTCTCCAGCTGGTGGGGTCCATTTGAGCACGACCGAAAGACAGAGGCGAGCACAGCATCGTGACTGTAGAATGCGCTCAGACCATCTGCGCCCACCACGAAGTCTTCTCCTGCTAGACAAATACCAGGCGGATCTTTGCTAAAAATCTCTCCAGAGATCTGTGATGACCATCGGCTGTCTAAGTTGAAGTTCTTTCAACCAAGAAAATGAACTGAAAGAACACTATCAACCGCATTATACTAAACGTCATGATGAAAGGTCTCCCTACCCCGCGTAGTCACCTAACGCGAACTCCCGAACCATCGTTGCATGTTCCTCCCTCGGCGAGTTTCCGAGACGAGGTGCTTGTGATCTCGTTCGCGGACGTGGAGTCTCATCATGGCTTGTTCGCCACCATGAATTTGGAGGCAGAGTTAGCGACCCTCGCGATGGAACTTTTGAAGCAAAAAGGGAGAGCTTCCGTATCGCATCTGACTGATTGGTCGCGGTACGAATTGAAAGGGATCGTTAATATGGCGGATATAATACTCAAGCAGAACACGTGACCTTTTCAGGATCTTTCTTTCATGATAAGCTGGATTCCTCAAAGAAATGTCGAATACAGTTTGAGAAAGCGTCCAAGTTGAGGCAGGCAATGGAGCGATTTGATGGGCAGGCCTCGTGTAACGTCCTCAGCACGGAACTGCTCTTCCGTGCCCAGAGATATATTGAAGACGTAATGTGTTTGTGCCAATTATGGCCAATAGAACTCCAAATCGAGTGCTCTTGTTAATAATGAAATGCTTGGTGTAAGCAGTTTTACCGTTAGTGCGTTTCAAAGTATGAGAGCACCATGACATAACTTTCCGAGTTTAAGGTGAGTTTTCATGTTGGCTTGCATTAAACTTTTATTGGGATTCAGGTCTCCGCCACCAACGCGTGTTTGGAAACCATTGTTCTCTTTTATTTCAGGAGAAAATGTTCACATACTTTTTTAGAGATTTCATATCCCGTTTCAAAGTTAAAGGCATTCAATAACTCTATTTTTCCAGAGAAAAGTGACATCGTACATATTTGTAATAGTTAACTAGGCTTCCTTTTTTTAGAGTGAGTTTAATCCTTCTATTTATATAAAGCGCTACTTTGCCTGTGTCTGTTGTGTTATCTGATGTGTGTGTGTGCGTGGTGTGTGTGTGAGTTTATGATGTGTGGCCGTCCGCAAAATGAAGTGAGTGACGAAGAGGAGTCATGGGATAAACAACGATACGATTGGGTAGGTTATAGGATTGAGTATCAATGTTTTGTGTGCAGGTAGTTGTGGTTAACCATTAGGGGCTATATAAACACCTGTTAGACCTTCCGTTCATTCCGCATGGTTGCTGCCAAGTGCAGCTGGGGGCGTGGAGAGAGGAGGAGGGAGGATGAGGAAGGGATGCCCGAATTCCGTATATCATTGATTGTGTCCCTTCTACTGTATGCACATTGTGTTGATACGGTCTTCCAGGCAGGTGTTGGGGTCACAGGCGGGCCATAGCGGAGGATAGAAGCTTGCGCTAGAAGGAAGGTCCCGGCGGTTGAGGGTGGGACGTATCGGGTAGACTTGATTGGCGATACTATTTCGTGGCTCGGAGTATAGCGGCGAGTTCAGGTGGTAGTGAAACGTTGTCGATGGGTGGATAGTGTTTGAGGTCTCCACGTTACTTGGGACTGGCTTTCCATACGGCTATATATGTCGGATGTACCCAGGTATTTTGTTATTGGATTTGGATCTGGCTGCTAGCAGGCCTTCCGTACACTGATTTTGTTGACGGTAACCAGGTGCTTTGAGTGGCACGGCTGCGATGGATGGTGGGTAATCGTGCTAAGAAGTTGAAGTTTTTGCCGCGAACTTCCGCCAGAACGAGAGAGATCATTTTAAGAAATGCATCCTGATTTCACTTGGAGCTGGGTCCACAGTTACACGAGACGAAGGACAGAGGGAGCACAGCATTCGCCTGGTAGAATGCAGCGTCAGACCATCTGCGTCAACACACAGAGTCTCTCCTGCTAATGCCGCCGATCTTTGCTAAAATCTCTCCAGAATCTGTGATGACCATCGGCCCGTCTAAGTTGCAATTCTTTCAACCACAGAAAATGAACTGAACATACAAGCCATTAACTAAACGTCATGATGAAAGTGTTCTCCCTACCCTCGTGAATCACCTACGACCCCATCGTTCGCATGTTCTCCGGGCGAGTTCGAGACGAAGGTGCTTTGTGATGCTGTTCCGGACGGTGGAGTCTTCATCATGGATTGTCGCACGATATTTGGAGCAGAGTTGCGGACCCTCAGATGGAACTTTTTCGAAGGAAACAAGGAGAGCTCGTTATCGATCTGACTGATGGTCGCAGCTAGAATTTGGAAAGGGGTCGTTTAATATGGCGGATATAATACTCAGGAGAAACGTGACCTTTTAGAGATCTTTCCTTTATGATAGCTGGATTCCTCAAAAGAATGTCGATACAGCTTTGAGAAGTGCCAAGTTTGCCGAGCAATGGGCGATTTGGAATGGGCAGTCGATGTAACGTCTCGTACGAACTTGCTTTTCGAAAGAAACGTAGATCCACGAGATATATGAAGACGTAATGTGTTTGTGCAATTATGGCCAAAGAACTCAACGAGTGTACAGAACAAAAATTTTCACCGCTGTTGCCTACTCGCCCGGGGTGGTCTTTATACTTTCGAAACAGGGGAGTTTTTCAAATTTTCTTATGGAACCGTTTCTAGCTTATAGTGGTTTGTACAACAAGTTTACTATAGTTTCAGAGCGTGCTGAATTCGATAAACTATTCATCGAATCACGGAACCTTCATTCTAACTTGGAACAGCTTCATTCAAGGGTGGCTTTATACTTTTGAAACGCACTGTAGTAGTACACACAAACATCCATCTTTCTTCGGAGACTGACACAGTGTAGCGGCCTGATAAAAATTGGGAAACTAAAACGAATTCTTGGACCAATTCTTGTCAGCCCTTATCTGTCACAATCGTCTACCACCCCATTAGCATTTGATGAAATAGCCATTTCTCAAAGCTCATCAAACCTTCGGATGTGGGGTAGCGCTTGAATGGATGTCGATGCTGTCGAAAATGTCGGGGATGTAATGGTTCTTGACTTGTCGCTGATCTAGATAACAACTTTAGTGACTCCTCCGTTTTACTGGTGACTCTAATATCTGTTTTTACTTTTTTCACCCAATAAATATGTTCTCGTGTCCTCCTCTACATATATCTATACCAGTTTAGCTCCGCCCGCTACCGCACGCATTGATAGAACTGACAATCGATGAAGCTTTAGGTTTCACCGCTAAATTATAGCTGCTCCGTTGAATATATTTACCGTCACTTACATAGGCTGCCCATCTTGGCGGTCTCTCACTGTTTGATAAGCGCAGTGAAGTGCACAGCTAAAGTGA
The DNA here is from genome assembly GCA_036418205.1 of Ostertagia ostertagi. Classification (NCBI taxonomy): domain Eukaryota; kingdom Metazoa; phylum Nematoda; class Chromadorea; order Rhabditida; family Trichostrongylidae; genus Ostertagia; species Ostertagia ostertagi. Next base: position 30,965 of record MU869331.1, on the reverse strand, counting down.
TGATGTAAACAACCACTAGCGTCGAGTATCGAGGTAATTTAGCGGTCGAATATCTCAAAACGGAAAGCCCAGTATTCATTATTATATTTATTCGAGCATCCCATTCATCCTCATGAACTCTAGATGATGTAGCGGTCGAAAGGTGTTTGAGTTTACAATTACAACGCTGATGAAATTATATTGAAATGAAAGGCATTATCTACAATTTGCTCTCTATTTTCTATTCCAGGTGTTCTCTACGTTCGTACTCATATCGTTCCTATCAGTTCTCTCGTTATCACTTTGTGACCCCCACCAAATATGTTCCCGTCTTACCCCCTAATTCATGCCCCTAAATCAGCTCCTGATGACTGCTGCGAAGCGCACTATGAATCTCGTGAAATTTGTGTTTCAGCGCCTCTTATCTACTCTTATCAGTCGTTATCACTTTGTGACCCGCACCGAATATGTTCCCGTCTCACCCCCTATATCATGCCCCAAAATCAGCTCCTGACAACTGCTGCGACGCGTGCTATGAATTTCGTGACACACACGCACACACAGACAGACAGACAGACTTAGCGCTTATATATAGTAGTCGATACATCTATACATGTATAGATGTATATGTGCTCATACATCTATATTCACCTACATAGGACAGCACCTCATCGCAGCTGGGCTGCGGTTATGAATTCCGTGACACTTGCCTTCTGACGTCCCTTATCGGTTCTTACCAGCAATTATGACTTTCAACCCAGCAACAATATTTCCGTCCTACACCGCACCATTCGTATTAACCGCTAACTTGGGGTGTTGGTTTGCATGCATGTCTCTATGTTTGTCTGACTATCCGTCCGCAAAATGCAGCGAGTGATATGCAGGTTATGCGGGCACTGTCCTGTGACCCCCCCCCCTTTTCGCAATCATCAGTTGGCATCAGTTTCAATCCCACCACTAATGTTCCCGTACCACCCCACACTACACTTATAAGTATGGAGGCTCTCATATCAACACCTTCTGCGAAACAAAACTAAGGACACTTGCTTCCTTAATTTCATCATCAACTCCTATTGATCGTTATCATTTTCATCACCCACCATCTATTCACCCGTCCCACCCCTAGAACATATGTAAGAGCCAACGTATCACCTTTGCTGCGACGCGCTCTACGAATTTCCTGTCAAACACGCAAACACAGGGACACACATCAACAGACACAATTGGCTGGTTTGTATAATATACAATAGGATCACTTGTTGTGTCCATTTTTGAATGTGCCCGACATTCAACACAGGTCTGGCTTATCTCTTTTCGTTCGCAAAGTGCCCGGGAAGTGTGATGAGAGAAGAGGCGACAGAAAATGATCATTAACAAAATTGAGTATTGGAGCATTGATAGTTGGCGATCGTACGTGCGATTAGGCTATTTGGCGAGTAGGGGAGTAGGCGATAAGAGAAGGATACGTATTGCTTTGTTGTTCCGCCCATTGAGCGATCGCCTACTAGCCTACTCGCCCAATCGCCTAATCTATATTATATTTTTCATTGTAGACTAATCGCCTAATCGCCTAAACACCCAATCGCACGTGCAATCGCCAAATCTGAACGCTGCGTAAGCGACCGGTTGCTGACAGGTTAAACTGTTGATTGCTGGATTGTGATAAAATCGTCCTCGCGAATAGTGCTTCCACTCAGCGCCATACAAAGTGAAAAGGTGCACCCGGAGGTGAGCACGTACGGAAAGCACTGCGAGCTTCATTTTGAGATAGTCTGTTCCCAGTTGACTTCGGAGGGTCCTCATCCAGCTGCAATATGTATCCATCAGCTGCACTGTATAGCAGAGTAGCTTATTTGTAAATGCGTTTCCTTCGTTTTTCAGTCATTGCAGTAAAAGTTGACTCTAAAATAAACTCGCCTAGCCATGACTCCCAGCTCCATATTTCCTTTCTCGAGACATACAACTCTATTATTCTTGTTCGTTCTATCACGTCAGCAATGTTTGAGACTTTTCAGATCGCGATCCTACATCCAGAACCTCGCTTGAAGTAGATTACTTGAATGAGAGACAACCAGATATATACCAGGTTCAACCGTCAGAAATGCTCTCACAATGATCATGACTCGGGTGGTGATTTCCGATGTTCCCTCATGATTTGCGTAGCAAAGAAGATGGCTCAGACCACAAAGTCAACAATTTCCCCATGGTGTGCATATGTCTGACGACAGTTCAGTAACACTTCATCTGGAGCTTACGAGAGCTGTTAATCATTAGTAATGCTCCATATTTGCAATATTGTCGTCCCACAAGACCCATATGGTACACTCTGTGAACATGTGATGTCTTCTTCAATACTATGAAGCACTTAAAGGCACACCTCAAGATGTATTCAGCTGGGTCAACCGCTTCATGACAGCTGCTCACTTTAGTAGGAATATCACCTTCTTCTAGCTCGACAGTGCGCTATAAATTTGCTAGGCCTACGACACTCAAATCCCTTTTCACTTTTCCTCATTATCAACAATCATTCTATAATCCACTGCGCTCTCGCCTTTCCTCTCTTCCTCTCGTTTAGTGTCTAATTTAGCCGAATTGAAAGATGACGAATGAACCCTTGAGCATAGGGTGTTCCACCTTCGTTCTTCACAGCCGGTCTACTCCGCATGCCTCCTTTAACTTCTATATGCAATAAACACAGCAGTTTGGTCGTAGATTAGCATGAACGTTTCAATCCTCTATGTTGCCTTGCCGCAACGCTTTAATTAATGGATTTTGTGACAAAGAAAAAGCTACCGAAACAACGCTAATGTCGCGGCTCGAGAGCACTCGCCCATATAAGCCTTTGACAGTCAAAACGGTTAAGAGCTCTCGAGGCCTTCCCCAGGCATTCGTCTGCTTATGATCTTTCTCGGGGATTCACTCATGATTCGTTTCACACCTACATGACCTCCGCTCCTCAGGGCTTTATGAGCTTTTACAAGCGAAAAGGAGATCCACCGGAGGGCGAGAACCGACAATCCACGAGGAGGAGGTAGATTAGTAGCCCGAGCCCTGTACGGGGAGTTCCCCATCCTGGGAGCATCTCCATAACAAAAGCGCACATGACATACCGACTGTGCCTTGGACGGGCCCTCGCCCCGATTCTTCTTTAAGAAGTCCTAAACATGCAATGCGAACAGCGTTCTTGACATAGTATTCTGCCAGGCTTGAAGGTGCCAGACCAACGTTAGGCGTGGTAGAGTTGCGTCAAGCGAAAAGCGGTGAAAAGACACTTCGCCGGCCATCAGAAATTCACCTACAGGCGAAAACGTCAATCGGATATAGCGGACGCTAATTTAACAGCGCTCCGAACGTACGGTGCAGTATTCCTGACCACACCGCCGAGTGCACGTGGCACATCGAGTTATCTGCCTATCTGCGTCGCACTTCCTCCTCCCGGAGGCGAAGAGCGCCCACCAGCAAAGGCAGCTCTTGAGTCTAGCCTAGACTGGGTAAACGGTGGAGGCGGAGCATGCAATGACTGACGCGTGCGCAGCACAATGCATTTGAATTCGCAAAAACTTGTATATTTTCGGACAACAAGCATCATTGCAAAAGTGTTTCCTTTTTATTCAGGAGTTGAGCTGCAAACACACCTTCTGCGTGCAGTGTTTGGCCCAATGCCCAGGTAATTCTACTTTGCTGAATAAAGGTCTAATTTCCTGTATTTCTAAGCTCGCAAAAAATTCAAACAAAGCAAAATAAAACGTCGGAGAGATCATCACCTCTTCCATGTGGAAATGTTACTCCAACCTAAATCGTTCCTTGATACTAGCTTAGAGGCATCCTATTATAGGATTTTGATCAACTACCAGTCCTTCACGCTCTTATAATTTCACGAACTGCTATTACAGCATGAGTTTCGAGTGGCGGGCTTGGTTGCTCTGTACTTCTCGACATATTCTTATGCAACTGTCTTCTCAATCTATAGCTGACATCCACAGAGCCAATACTGCCCTGGGTATTCGAAAGAAAACACTCATCATTAGTAGAGAGAGCCAAACATCCCTTCTTACTGCTGCTGTGCAAAAAAAGCTTGTTCCTATTTTCAACAGCAGTGTGATCAGTGTTCGCATAAATTTTCAGTGAACTGGACAGTTCTTGCTTTGAAGGGAATGACGAATATGTAGGTGCCTGTATTCATTATGACGGCAAAACATTCGTGGCAGCCATTCATTCCAAGTTTTTGTTTGACTCTGAAGCAAAATCCTTTCAATATATAGACCCACTGAGGCAGCTGCTGGGATTATCAATGCGTCGAGATGAATGAAGGAAGGATCATTGTTCTCTTGTATAAAGGGTTTGCAGATCACTATGAAAAACGTCGGTGGAAAGGCGAAAAGCTCTTTTTACTTCAAAGGCACGGCTCAGGTTTAAACTTGTGTATCCCTCACAACTGAAGTATTGGCGCGAAAGGGGCCGGCACCAAAGAAAAAAAGAAAAGTCTGTCGGAAACACTCAGGGTGAGGGCTTGCTCACCTTTGTAATGCGAATGTGCTTAAGCAATGAGAGACTGAGTGCGGAGAGGAGAGTTAGGGGCGACAGATCGCAGCAGGTGAGATGGCGCTGGACAAGAAGAATAGGAATATCGCAGTTTCCGCACTTAAATTTGCAGGTGCCGTTTTCAGGTGATTCCCATCAGGGAGTGCAGCATCTGCGATTGTCCTCTAGAGAGACACTACAGACCGAAGGGAATCATTTACAGTCCATATCTGGCCGGTTGAGGGGGGCGGTCCCACGGACTCTCTAGCGCTGCTGCGCAACTGCGCCGCAATGGAACGTTGCCGTTCCATAGCGAATCTTTATAGTGAAGACGGGTGGCCGGCAATCCGTCTTGTCGTCTGCACCCCTCCGCATCCACACTATCTCAGCAGTACGACGCAGCCTTTCCGTCTGCAGCTATTGCAAATGGGTTGTTGCTTTCTTGGCCTTTTTATTGTATTTAAGATTGACCAGAGTTTTTATAGCAGTATTGGGAAAGAGGGCGCTGCCCAGTAGGGTATCTGCGCCAGTGCCGGTGTATGCTGTTTTGAACAGGAGAGCCCTCAGGGCGTGTGTTGTAGGAGTATAAGACACGCAAATAGGCGAGGTCCAGCGCTTTTCACTCTGTAAGGTATGCGGATGTGTGGTTTTGCGACGAGGGACTGACCCTTAACTGTGCTCCAGACAAGTAGAAAAGGAAGGTTTATTGTTAGTTGAAATCAACAACAAATGAATGAAAGACAAATATCGCTGGAGGTGGATGGTATCCGAGGGCTGGGATATCACTGATCGGAGGTCCACGACAGGTGCAGGGCGTAATCCGACTTCACCGTTGAGCCACAAGGCTTAGCCCTCGAAGCTCTTACAACCGACCGAGCCACTAAGGTCCTTTTCTACAGACCACTGAGGCCAAACCACCGAGCCACAAAGACTCCTCTCTGACGAGCCACTGAGGGTCCCTTTACCTCGCCACAAAGGCTACCTCTCCGGAGCCTAGGCCTTCTTTTCTACGGGCCGTACAGCTCTCAACCGACTACACAGGTAAGGCACCACACAGGAGCCACTGGAACACTTGGAGTCTAGTGCTGGAACTCACGAACATCAGAGCTCTGGAACGCCGGAGCTCTGCGGCTGGAACTGGAACTAGAATAAGGCAGTAGAACGCGGACCCCTTTTATTGGGACCTTCCCGCCCGACTTGTTCTTCTATGGCAAATGTGGCCTCTCATGACCCCCCGCGATCAACCCCAAGCACCTCCTTATCGATATACCGCTCAGACCAGCTGATCTACAGCTGATCTCTTGACGGTGGCATGTTCCTCTCTAACAAATCGACTGCTCATGAAATGGAGTGTAAGGGTTGTGGGCACGGAGCACATTGCAGAAAATGTCCGAAACTCGCGGCAATCATCAAAAGACATGAGTTCGAGTTTTCGCATCCGCCTAGATATCAGCACTCTCCTATAATATTGATATACGGCGTTGATCCTTGCAATGGTGAGAAAGATCGCTCCTTAGAAATATGCACCTCTCCTAGGAACACTCTGCCCTGCACCGGTTTGTTCTGGAACGAGGTCTTCTGACGTGATCGTCGATGAAATGGCTGGTAAGATGGCTAAAAAAAGGAAAGTAGAATCCTCTCGGACACCAAAGTTTACTTTTCAGGTGTTGAAGGAAATACAGTCACACAAATATCCTTCGGATCGCATACGTTGTCTGTGCTGGACTTGGATGAACGACAGAGGTGACTGACAGCAAACCCAATTTTGAAACGAAAGTGCGACATGCAGGGTGTCCCAAAATGGTCTTATGTACGAGTGCCTCAATCAGAACTTTTGGCTAATGGGTGGTAACGTCCGATATCTGACTACCACTAATATCATACCCAAGGTTCTCACTTTGTTATAATAGCTTTTCGAACTACTGCACATGTGCACATTTATTGCGAATCTGGGCCAAGTGCATCGTTCATACATCGTTGAACTGCTCCCGCTACTTTCAGGTCTATTCAAAGCTAGAAAAGGAAAGTCATGCCAACTTGCTCATCGAGTATTAAAAAGAGCTTTGAAAAAGCTGTGAGAAGATGTTCTAGGACAAAGCTAAGCTAAGCATGAGAAAGAGCGGGAAAAGCTCATCAAAACAGCAGGAGGAGGTTCTGCCCAAGCTGGGCTTATATGGTTTGTAGAGCCAAGCTATACGGGAGCGGCTGGAAAGTCCAAAAAATTGATAGGGAGGTGCCGCGACAAATCACCAATCTGAAGGGTCGTCCATCAAATTGTAGCTTGTTTCATGTGATAATAGCGACCCGTTTTTCTATAGATTTGCAGCGTACAATGTAGAGCGGATTCTTCTCTACAGTACGCGAAGCTTTGCTGGATAGCTCGACGGCGATGGAGCTCTACAAACTGTGCAAAACTTAAACTGTGCTGAAGGAGGATTATGGTAACTTTTCTCAAGGTCGACGGCTGGCCTGGTTCTTCCGCATAACCAGGAACTGTTACTGTGGAGAAGCAGTCTTACCATTACACCAAAATTCACCAGAAACTCCAAGACATGTGTCCAGCATTCCTCATTATAAAGGGGTGGACACATCTTTGAAAGGTGTCCTGGACGTACATCACGATTCCGCGAACATCTTACTTAGTAGACCTTTGGTCTATCTACTGTCACATTTCTGACGATCTCGATAGCTTCCTTGAAAAGAAATGCATCAAAATCCCAAATGATTGCCGAGTGACCTTTCCAGTATCGCCTAACGCTCCAACTCCTGAACAACGCGTTCCCGTAGGATGGTTCTTATTAGAAAAGGTCTCGCGCATGTTGAAAGGTTTTATCTTGGAAGGTTTGTATATGCCGAGAACAGCTTTGATTTCCGAAGGCGACAACGAAGAACCGTCTGGGTTCTGTTGTTATTCCGACCCCCGAATTTCAAATGCAAATGAGTTCATCTGCGTGCACTCGCGAGCGAAGGCCTAATAGTTAGGCTTTGCTCCGGGTGAACCAGTGATGAAATTATGACAGTTTACAACATGGTCGGATATGATGGGCATTATGTCTCCTAGAGAAGGTTGAATTACCGTCAGTTACGAAGGATTTAAGGAGTGAGGTGGCGCAGTTCCTTTTGCTGACCGGACGAGACCAAGCGCATGGATGGGCGGTAGCCCGAGGATTTGCTGCATGATTATATCATGCCTATTTATGACTAACTCATTAATGAAAGTATGAGAACGTTACGAGACTGAATCGAGCAAAGTACGATTTTCGGCAACACAATGTGAACACACACAACCCCCCAGCGGAATAACATGCTGTACGTTATAACGACCAGATCAAAAAAGTGCTCATCTTTCATATTTACAATTTTAGGTCTGAACGGTTTTAAGGGGGATGTTGTATTTCCGTTTACTGTGTTCTAGTCGAAAATTTATAGAAAAGAGCAAACAAAATAGAACAATAGTCGTACCTGACGCGAAAAAGTTGGAACCCTCTCTATCATTTCCCTGGTGTGTGCCACCCTGACTGGGAATACGGACAAACTAAATCTAAAGGAAACGCGGTAACCCTCAAACATCTTTCGAACGACCCGTATCATTATGTTTCAGGTGTGAAGCACGACGTGGAGCCTTCGCATGTGTCAACGTAGCTAGAATGCATCTCATCAACTGTCGTCATCGCTTCTGCTATGATTGTCTTTCGGAAAAGATCGCCCGCGACGTTTCCAACAGTAAGCATATCACTATGTATTACGTATCTTTGAATAGCGGTTGATAGCTCAACCAGCCGTTAACCTGTCACAACATTTACAAACAACTCATGGCTTTTTAAGACGGCACATAAAAAATTGAAATGCTGTTGCATGTTATACCGGTTATACCGTAGAACTTCATAAAAATATTCGTCCCACGCGGCAATACGTGGGGTGATGGTACAACGACATGTAGCACACTCTGCGTGCTAGTTGTCGTCGTATGTTCAGTTTGCTAAAGATTTTATCGAATGCAGATGTTGATGCTATTTGCACACGGGCGTCATGTCGTTTAAATGATAGCTTTCTTCCACTCTTCACGCTCGCAGAGGACTTGGTTTGTTCGACAACTTTTTTTGCGTCATGAGTTTGAGTTTTGAATTACACACAGCCAAGGATCACTGGTGGGAACCACGCCGTGAGTGAACTGTTTGTAGCCGTACCTACAGAGATCGTGAAAGCTATCACTCGCTGCCCATAGCGTTTATCGTTACGGGCTTGCAACCATCGACCCTTGCAACCCTCCCCTCCCCCCACCGCGATTCATGTGGAGATCAGCGAGCTGTTATGCGTGTTTTGTCTTCTCTGACTGCTTTGTCTCTCCGTCGTACCTCATCTGAGCTTACTGGAGGTTCAGGCACCTGTTCAGGCACCTTTTAGCATTTTCGATGGTTTCTCTTGCTATCTTTTTACTTTCAATTCATTCTGCAGCTCAACCATCACTACACGATGCCCTCATAAACACACCTTTTTCTTCCAGGGCATGTTTTTGAAGTATAAGAATCCATATGAAAATCCATCATCCAGGCGATAATAATAACAAAAATAGAAAAAAACCACTGATAGAAAACGAAGGGGAGAATTCATCAGGTGTGGCCCATCACACGTGCCCACGTACGCCGCTACAAAAACAGTTCAGTGCCAGTGTATCAGACGAAGGTGGTGCGATGTATCGGATATCGAAAAAGGTTGAATATATCTTTTGTAAAGGCAGGTCATCTGGGGGAGTGGGGCGAGGCGCATTTCGCTGTGAAGGGTGCGCTCACAGCAGTCCAGCAGCACCCAAGCACCGGCGGTGACCTCCCAAGCACGATTGTCTACGCCCACCAACTGCCTACTCCTTTTGCTGGTCCCTCGCAACTGGTCTTCAGCCTTCAGCAAGGGGGCAGAGAAGAGCGCTCTCGTTGATGAAGTCAGCACTGATGAGATAGGCCCAATGCGGAAATCAACACAGAAATTACAGTTCCTGTTTTGCAAATGTCGGACTGTTTCTTTGAATTTCCTTTACTCTACACCTCTGAATAGCTCTACTTCCACTCCCAACGGGCGAGCAATTTACCAGGAACGATATATCAGTATGGTGAATTGACTCCACCGTATACATTCGCGATGAGACGCGCTGTGTCACGTGATATCGACTCACTGTTTTCAAGATACCCATTCGTCCCTTTCTCTGCACACTCCACCCAAGAGTCACGACGAAAAACTGCAACAACTGTACGGGTACCATCGCTGTAGAAGGTAGAGTATGGTCGTACGAACATTCAGACGCGGAGGAGAGCGACCCTTTATGGCTTTCCCCCATCAGGAGGCGCGAGCAGTGTTGGCTCCGCCTTACAAGCGGGAGAGCGAACGCTGCGAAAATTTCTAGAGTGACTACCTTAGAATGGTCACGGAAATGGGTGGTTAAGGGCTCAAGGCTCAGTCGCGTTTGAAGGACGTCTGTGCCCGTGCTCGAGTTGAACTGCGCGCTCCAGAGCAACTTGAATTACGGTGCAACCAACTGCTAAACCGTTCTTGTACTAATTTATGAGGTGCGCATTCGATTCAACCAAACAGCAGCATGTCTAGATTGAAAAATGAAGCTCGACAAAAAGTCTATGCAAGCCTCTCGATAATTTGATAAAACAGTACGCAGAGCTTTGATGTCATACTGTACCGTATACAATATGCTGTGTTTTTGCATAGCATTTGCAGATGATAAGCCCAGCTGTCCTTTGGCCCACTGCAGCAATAGGATTTCACGCTCCGAGGTGCGTACACTAGCTCATCGCTCAACGCACTTGAGGAATCTGTGCGCTACCGCTGAGAAGCTCATCTCCGATCCTCCAAATGAAATGGCAGCGGTTAGTTTTCTTCAATCATGACATTTATATGAAACGCAAAACACTAAACGCTAATATATGCTAGACGTCAGCGCAAAATGGTGTTATTCAATTTAAAACAATATCGAAGCTTTATAAGTTATAATGGGAGCATGGAGGAGAAAAAGGGCATACGAAACGGAACCTGCGACATTGACAGAACTCGAATCGAAACGTGTCTTGGCGCACGCTGCCACATGCAAACAAGTGTTCTCTGGAACCACTCTCTGATACTGCCTTCAGAATCCCCTCAATAGGAATGAATTCCAGATTGATTACGCGTATTTCATAGAAGAGTTGCTCTCCGGCAACCACTAGCGACGCACACACACCGACAACATGCCCAAGCGAAACAGGAGCGGCGCCTAAGCCACAGTCCAATCTTCATTTAACACATTGACGATCGCCCGACGCGTATGCGCATTGGACCTTGCAGGCCACATGAACTATTCTAAGAAGTAAGTAGAGAGCTGTATGGATGAAAGGATATGTTTTTGGTGGAACAGCCATATAAAATGGTATTGACGTCCACATAATCTAGGCTAATGAATTTCGTTCGGGACTGTTGTTCGACGAGTGGACATGCTGGCAGCTGTTCGTAGTTATGATGTTATCACAAAGTTCATGGCACGCGTTCCAGCAGTCGTCAGGAGTTTGTTTTGGGATATGATAGGGGGGGGGGGTGGAACGGGAACATATTTGGTGGGGATGTAGTGTATGAGTCCCGAATATCCCCACGTGTGTCTGAAATGAGCATCGAAAAGAACAGTATTTAACAAAAAGGCAATAATACAGAACAGAATGAGTAGGAGGTAGCCGGAGACAACGAGTTGTGGGTATCCTCGAAATAGAGGCGGATGGCAGCTGCTTGACGTCGGAAGACGGGGGGTTTCTGACGAGGGAAATTTCTGGCAGGCCCAATGCCCGCGCCACCGGAGACAAGAGGAAGACCACCTCAGTGGCTGCACTTGCATTTTATAGCGAACTCCTGGTCCTCTTGGTCTCCGGCAGGAAACTTCTCTCGCACTCACTTGCATGTGACCTTCTTAAAACTCCATGACGTTCCTGTCCTGATCTCCACAGGGGACAGAAAGTGATAACACTGATAAGAACTGATAAGAGGCGCTAGCACGCCAATTTCGTGAAATTATTACGCGCGTTCCAGCAGCAGTGGGGTTCCATGAAGTGATGTGCAGGGTAGGACGGGAGTATGTTTGGTGGAGTACAGGAAGTGATAGAGACTGATAAGAGCTGATAACAACGGTATGCGTGAGATTGTAGAGGTCACTCAAAAATAGGTTTGAGATAACGCAATTCATTTCAGATGAGTACTTGACTGTAGCCGTCCAAGATTAGGTAACTTTATTAGGCTAACGTTTCGGCTTCTTCGCCTTCGTCAGAGCCTGAAAAAGTCAAAAACAAATGTGACTTGACCGCTCAAACACCTCCACAATACTGAAGACAATTTCCATATCTTAGTAGTACAGGCTACAGTCAAGTAATCATCTGATCCAACAACGCCAGGATTAAAAGAAAGTCGATCCTGGGCAATTCATTTCAATATCATTCATTTGCGTTGTCTTCAGCCCAAATTATCATTCGGCTGCTATACTACCCCGGCTTCTAAAAAATGTCCGATGGATGTTTGAAGAAGTATGATAATCTATTATGGGCATTTCCATTTCAACATCATTAACATCAAAGTATTCAACCGCCAAATCATTCTGACATTTGATGCATAGTGTTTGTTTACAGAGATCACTTTAGTTCCCTACTCCACCGCGCGTATTAAGCGGACAGTCAGCTAGCGCATTTCACGAATCAGCTTATCGTGAAACCTAACGATCTACCGACTTTCCCACTTTCATCGAGTCCTCAGATGTCATGCGCGCGTAGCGCGCATGACATCTGACTCGATAAAGGTGGAAAGTCGGTAGATCCTGGTAAACTTTAAAACTACGAACAAAACATTGATTCAGTTAGGATGATAACATTACAGGGTAGGCAGGAACCACGGAATAGCAGCATGACGTACTCCATTAACCACCTCACTATTGTAAGAATTACACCTCCTTATACCCCTTTTCTCCGGCGCATGGCAGCGCCGTTTTCTCGCTCCCTTTCTCCTCTCCCCCTTCCCTCCCTCTTTCTCTCTCCCCCTTCCCTCCCTTCCAGCCTCCCCTTTCTTGCCCCCTTCCCTCTACCCCTCTTCCCCCCCTCATCCGGCTGCCACGGAAGCATCATGTAGAATGAGACTGAGTGTGCTCGATCGGTCTTTATATAGCCGCTGTGGGTTTATCATGATCATGACATCAACATCACGAAGTGTTGCCTTTCGACCCCCTGGTTTTGTGAACGGTCGGTCCGAACGGACAGAACGACACACACACACACCGACAAACCGACACAAAAGTTTTGGTTGATACACTGGTGTGCAAAACTTAAGGACGAGCCTTAATTTCCAAAGACGTGTTTCTGCCGAGTAACACAGTTCTATAGAATCCAACTATCCACAGAGGAAATTACTCCAGTACAGTACAAAATGCAAATGACAGCAACCGATAAAAGGTCCACAAAGCTATCAACAAGTTAGATTACTTTATCTACATCGTCTTTAAGTTTTGCACACCAGTGTATAATGAAGTGATTCCATAAATCAGTGCGGTATTACGCAGCGTCCAATACTATCGTGTTCAGACCAAAGAAGAAATCATTGTCGAAACTTATTTATATGGAAGAGAAGCCACTAACAAAAGAATAATCATTCCAAAAGTTTGTGCAGTCGGTGAGAATTCAACTCTGAAAATAAGTCAGTAGCGCTGAAGTTTAAGCAACAACCCTAGGTAGGGTAGTGTAGAAAAAACTACTCTGTGAAAAACATCGAGTTCCTAAGGAATATTGAAAAAAAATCCCGTTGCCGCCACTCAAACCGCAATATAAAGGCACTAAGACCTTATAAAATGAGCAAATGTGAACAAATGGACAAGATTCCGCTATTTCAAATTAGCGCTGGTTAGCCATGGAACAGTCCAGAAAACTTGTCCAGCTGTGCCTCTTCCTCATAAGGAGTTGAAGTGGGATGCTTGATGAGAGTTTCATCAGCTTTTTTATTTTTGGTATATTGATTCAACTCGTCATCTGCAAATTCATGATAAAGCGCAGCTACTCATCAAATTTTAAAAGGTGTTGTTGTTCTAATATGGATAAGAGTAATGCAGGCAAAAAAATGGTCAAGAATAGAGGCTTGCCTGGATCCCCATTCGCCACGAAACGAATCTCTGTCGATGGAAAACAGCATATCCTGCGAAGTACAAAAATGTTTTTAGTACCAACGTCAAGCCCAGGTTGACAACTCGACTCCAGTCACAAAGCCATGATTTATGTTGCACAAAAATCAATGATAAAGCTGTAACTTCACCAGAAGTGGCCTGCAGAAGTTTTGATGGAGAGTTTTGATGGAGTTCTTTGAACAGCATGCGAGGGCCATCCCGGACTAAGCGACCTCCGTAAGGGACCTACTTTGAATTGAGACACTGAACGTACGTCTTTAGCTGGAGAGTCGCGATAGGGGTTCGGATACACGGAGTTGCAGTTCACGATATGTGTGATGAACATTATTGAGCGCTCAGAAGAGCCAGAGGAGGCAACCGTGATAAGAACATCATCTTCAACTGTGTCTTCTATGCTACAGAACTTACAAGAGCGCTGCGCAACGTAACAAGAACACATAAAAATTCCGAGTTTTCAAGAAAGGGGGTTATGGAGATTAACTGCTCATGGCAAGGAGCCGTGCTTTCTCCTCATATCGTCTTTGCACAATGTAGGAAATTCATTTATGTATTTATTTGTTTATTCACTGGACAAAAGGTGCGTCACCAGAGCCAATAGTCGACAGAAAATCAAGGACTGGAACAAAGAATTCAGTACTTAAAGAATGAAACGAAAAACATAAAATAGCAGGACCAGAGAGTAACACAACATTCAACCATGAGTTGAAGAAATAAGTCCAATACCGGTCATGTGTATGAGACAATCAGGTCAGAGCTAAAGAACTTGTGTCAAAAGTTGTTGTAAATCAACCTGCAGAAGACATGTTCAGTAGTATCAAGGCACGCCAAGAGCTTTCTGATTCCCAATGTGTTACTGAAAGAGTTATTCGATAGATTAAATAAATGTATGGGGAAAATTGTCATATCATCGCATCATGCACTTTTTGCAAAGTTAAGTTGAAGTAAGTAGAGCGGGTCAGTCTGGAAAACGCAACGTAGTTATGCCGGGCTGGCCAAAGTAGGTACCTCTTCGATCTAAATACGAACCCCAGGCGTGAAACCCACACTTAAGTGGACTCTCATAAAGATCAAGTCACTTGTTGACCCGCACTCAAATCAAGACGTAAAGAAGTTGCATCATATGCATGCGAATGATAGCAAGGTAAGTAAAAGGATGATATTTTCCATAACAAGCTCTTGAACTAGTACTACTTGTGGGTAATAATAATTTGAGGGGAGCCAAGAAATACAGCTGATTGACTCAGGTTCAGCAGCATTAATTGCAACTTAGCAAGTCACATATTAAGTAAATCGATTAATTTGATGGATAAATTACTTTTTCGTGGTTCAAAAATGAGATTCCGGTTTCATTATGTTCCAGTAGAAGGCAGATCGAGTATGGAAAATGAACGATATCTGGTAAATACGGCAAGAAAGTTAAGCGAAATAGTATATCCTTCCGTCTACAAACAGAGAGCTAAAAAGTAAAGATTGGCGATTTGTCATTGAGAAAGACCAAGAACATAGCCAAGATTCACCTTTTCTAATCTTCGCTCAAAGGTAACAGTATTGACAGAGGCAAGAATTTTTGGGGGAAGTTAATTAAGCCACCTTGCGCAGCGACAGAACATATTATTGAAGAACAGGAAGAGGTTTTTGTGACCAACACGAGCATAATGGCGATTGAACCCACCTCTGTGAAGGAAATGATTTAAGGACACAGTCTTGGCAGATCTTTTTGACACATTTGGTGCCAGATCCTTGCTAAGTCGTTGCACACCATACTGCTTCACGCAGCATTCTGAATTCGGCGCTGTTGCCTCTCAGAAAGCTTCCCTTATGACCATACGCGTATTTATGTCGTAGGACTCCATCTTGTTGAGGAGTTTCTGGTCAAATTAACAGATCGAGAGGATGCGGCTATCGTCAGTCGTTTACTTTTATGCCGCAATTCACCCTTTTCTACTCCTGTAATTGCGTTCTGCCCGGCCTGGCACTGAAGGACATACATATTAGGAAGGAGAGCACAAATCATTCTTGCAATCCATCTTATAGAAACAAAAGGCCTAAACCAATTGTTTCTACTTTAAGTAGAAGTCCGTACTTCTTTTACATTTAGATCTACCCATAATATATCAAGACAGCTCCCATAGAGAATCGCTGGTAATAATTTAGAGCGTAATCTATAATCTTTTTAAGATATCAAGGAAAATAGAGTTGAACCTAGAGGAGGGCGAGCAAAACATACGATAACAACATAAATTGGTCATAAAAAATCAATGTAGCCGATAAGTGCTTACACCACCATCAAATTGATGGTGTTGCTTCCAATCAAACAGGAGACAGTATAAAGCCTCAGAGTGGCCGCATTCTGCGTTGATACATAAACGAAGTTCTCCTAGAAAGTCATCTACCCTGTTGTGTAGGAAGGTGTTGTCGAGTAGGTCCAAAGCTTTCAAGAGCGACTGCTCAAATAGTCAGTATTCCTACGATACTTGTGGCTGAATTTACCTTCGGCACATTCAGAACAGAGCATTTCATAGAAATTGGATTAGAAAGCTGTGGTGCTACTTTTCCATTATGATCAATTCGGCAATATTCCGTTGGCATCAATTTTTGGATGGTTTGCGCGTTGTGATGAGCGCGCAATGTTGCTCTTATGCCCTGTGTTTCCCATTAAAGGTTCTTTCGGCCTGAGGCATTAACCGAGACAGAAGGAGTACGAGATACTGCTTACTACCCAGCTTTATATCATTGTATCATTATTATTTTATTGAGCAGTACAGGTCCGAGGTGTCTTCTAATCATGATTTCTGCTCTTACGTTTCCTGTGAAAGCTGTCACTAAAAGACCGTATGGCTTTTCACTAGCATTGGTCCAGCTACCCTTAAAAACAACACTCCACCGACAACAGAATATGATTATGATTATGATTTATTATCGGTGATTACTAATAACAAAACATAAAACACAGTTATGTAACAGGTAGCCGATATAGTTGGTGAGATAAATAATAAATCGTAAATAAAAAAAATCGTAAAATGGCATCAAGATGGGAAGGCCAGGGAGAGGTGGAGAGGTGGAACGCTCGGCTTCGAAGAGCAGTGGCCCGCCAACACTGCAAGTCGCGAGGGTAGACTGAAATGCGGCTCCGGATACCAGCTTAATAGGTCCGTCAACTCAGCCGAGGTCAACCTAGTCGAAACGGGTTAAGGCCATATAAGTGACAAAACTCAGAAATTGGAGACCGACAGGAGTGACATCCATTGGTGCTATGATTATAAAGCTTGCAAACCTACTTTGAACAAGAACACAATTGCATAGGAGATGACATACATAATAGTGGATCAGCGAACGAATAAGCGGAAAGAACAAAACTGTGCTCTCAGGGACCGTCACTTACAACGCACGAAACCATTTGTGCAACTGTCCCTGAGTTAACGACTTGTTGATTACAAAAGGATTCAGTACCAGCCCTGATTTTTGAGAATTCGGATTATGTTTTTCTTGAAGGAAATTGACGTAGTTGAGTCTACTACATCGGCTGGTAAGCTATTCCAAAACGAGATAACTCTCTGCGAAAAGCTGTCTCTATACATTGAAGAATGGGTCCATACATTGAAGAATGGGTATCTTCTAATCATGGGGAACTATCGATAAATGAAGCTCATTGAGGAACTGAGATAATTGCTCTCAGCATGTTTGCTTTGTAATCATCCACGCAAAGTTAGAAGTTAGGCATTTTTGTGCTTGTTAACCTTTTTGTTAACATCCGGGCAAACAATACGCTGCAAAGAAGCGCACTCGATTGCACAGCCTCAGCGACCAAACAACTGTCTAAGGGAACTAGTTTCCAGCTCTTCCTCGCACGTATCTTCGAGATACCGCTCGTGAAATCCAGAAACGATCCTCTAAGGTCAGGCCTAGGGGTACTAAACAACCGCCTATTTTGTTTCGTAATCTTGATCTATGGAAGTTCCTCAAACTATCCAAATCGTCGTGCATCGTGCGACATAATCAAACACCTCTGCGAAGCAAAGTAGGGCTTGTTAATTTCGGATTTTCGATTCCGGAATAAATTTATACACTGCGTTCAATAATGATACAGCCACCTGAAATTTGATCGAAAACTCGAAGTTTATAGAGTTTTTGGAAAACTGTCCAGATAAAAATGTAACAAATTTCATGGCGAGTTCAGATATCAACACAAAAATCCATGTTGAAAACACTAAAAAATGTTGTGCTCATTTTTTCAGAACAGTTCGATTTTCCTATGTTCAAACATGATACAGCTGTCCCGTGTTTCTTGTTTCTTTTAAATTCATTTTAGCTTCATGAAACTGATTCGCAGTTATCAGGCTTTCACCTTAATCTTCCTACAAGATAAAAAGGATGGTTCAGTTTTGAAAATAAGGTCAATTGTAGCAGAAAAGACTAGCAATCGTCAAGCAATCGAATTGCGCAAAGATTGAGTCAAAGCTGCAATACGCTTAACAATCTTTTCTGGAATTCTGTACCCTAGGTCATTCTTCGTTGGAGAATTTATGAAACCTTGATTGTGGGATGAAATTCTCCCAAAAACTGGGACATTTTTTGCTAGAAAGTGTAGCCACGTCCAGTGGAGCAAGATCGGTTTTTTGGCTCTTATGTCCCACCTTCTCTGTGCTTTCGCTCAATTGTTTTTGGCCTCATAGGAGTCTGACGAAAGGGAAATTCTCTATGAAGAAGGAAAAACTTGAAAGAAAGTAAAGAGCAGAGAAAGAGAAATTCTTTTCACAACGAAGTTTCTTTAATTCTCCATTGAAGACTGACTCCCAGAAATCCTTCAACACATCCCAAACAATATCCCATTGAAAGTTATATTCTGAAAGAGACTGGAAAGACTGGAATTCCGGGCACCGTTCTATGAAATTGAAATGTTTTCCCAAAATGCGAAGTTTAAATTGACCAAAATGTAATGATGAACATCCATAGCTCTTCGTTGTTCCTAACCTACAAGATTCCAGAAAAGTAAGGCAATGGTCGGGTCAGACACGCTAGAGAAGTGATACCCTGCCTGGAGGTTGTAGTGGGGTAGATGCACACATTACAGCAACTTTGTCGTTAAGCCCCAGGCCGTCGGTTCCAATCCGGACCCGCCTCGTCAATACGGGACCGCCCACCTCCGGAAGTGGTGCGTGCTGGCATAAGGTGTGAAACAACTAGGTTGATTGCGTATCACTGATAGAGCGACTGAAATTTCCAGAAAACTTGCTTTGTACGTGCTTCTTCCCCAAGACAGCCTCCTTCACTGCTTGTGGGAAGAGAGGGTTTTGTTAACGGCCTTGGTCTACGGATTTTCTCAGTTTTTTTCTCTCACTCTCGTTCACTTCGCATCTCTACTACTCAGTTTCAATCGCCATAAACCCCCTTATTGAGCCCGACTTTTGCCTTTAACCGTATTGGAGCTTTGACCCAATTTTTGCGCGACATAACTACTTGACGATTCCTAGTCTATTCTTGCTACAGTTTACCTTTAAAACTAAGCTGTCTTTTTTATCTTGTGGGAACACTAACAAGGGGAGGTTATTGAGTGAACCCGCGCTTTCTCGAAACGGTTTTTTCCATGATGTAAAGGAATGTGCATGGAGTACAAAACTGTAGTTCATTTCCGCTTAATGGCTCTCTGAAAAAAGGAGTGAAAATTATTTTGTCGGATACTGCAGTTTTGCACACTCACCGTGGCGTGTTTCATCTATGGCGTGGACTGCTTCAGTAATGAAGGGTTCCCGCAAGTTCTGCATTGAAAATAATGCAAAGTTTGGCCAAATTGGAAAGTTGTCGTATGATGTCATGCTGCGTGGTGAAGAGCGTGTGAAAGTTGCATGAGTGCATTTTAACACCTTGACGACAGCGCGGCAACTAGGTTTGCCGCGTTTTGCAGGCCGCAATGGACATTGTGGCAACTATAGTCACCCTTTACATTCAGTTTTTTCTTGAACGCGCCATTTCTTCCAAGGTTTTTTGTCTTCACTTTTCAGGCTATACCACAACATAACCAAGAACAGCGCGGCATATAGAATGACCAATATTCTTTAGTTTGGCAGAGGTTTTTCGGACCGGACGAAAATATCCGTTCAGTTCATTCCTCATTTTCTCTTCATTAACACGAACATGTAGATAAAAAAAGTATATTATAAGTGAGCACAAAGCTAGTCGTGTGGCAAGATATGTGTTTATATCGAAACAACCACGCCCAAAATAATTTTGAAATCACTAAAGCAAAAGTAAGTGAAACTTGCCTTTCCAATGCTATAACACATCATTCGACCGCACTTTCACATGTGTACCTTAAAATAAGTTTGACACACCGAATATCAGCGAAAACATTTTGTCGCATCGAAGTATTGCGTATTCAAAGCTCAAAATCCACAGATTTGTTGTGAGGACGGCGGCGCTCGCAGAACCGCTCTGGTCCCACGCGGTCAAAAATGCCAAAACGCGCGATGTCGTCAACGTGTTAAGCTGCGTGCTGCTGGTAGCATTGGTGGTGTAGTGGATAGCGTTGGGGACTTCGCTTGGCACCGATGTGCAGGGTTTATAGTTCGGATCCGCGGGATTGGGGAGGTTTTGCTTTTTTTTGTTGGAACTTCCGAATTGGCTCCAAACTGTTCAAATGCTAGAATGAGTGTCTTATTCAAGACTACAAATATTAATAACCCCGATGAGGTGAGCTTTCACCGAAAGCAGGCAAAAAAAACTTGTGACTTCGAAAAGGCGCCAGATGGCGGCGGGTCCAAAATATGATGCCATACTCGTGACCTGAGAACTGATTTACCTCGAAAGCCAAAGTTTCGAGGAGAGTTGCATCTTTGACCTAACTTCGAAGATCGCAACATGAGTAGTTCTTCAAGTATCCCTATTCGCTTGCGGGCGAGCTCCGCGCGGAAACCTACCACAGAACTACTGCACTGTGGGTGGCTCCTCCTCCCGAACATCATCAGCTTGAGTACCTGCTACTCTGCTCGGTAGGAGAATTTCCCATTCCTTGAGAAGGATCTAGAGAAGTTCATTTTCACGACGTTCGCCGTCAAACCTGACGTGCTACAAAGTTTGCTTACTCATGGAGAAATTTTTCGAAGCTGGGTCAAAATCTTGATTCTCTTGGAAACTTATCCTACAAGGTTTATCGGGTGCCCTTATTGCGAATATGACATTTATTTTTTAGCTCCGACATTTTATTTCGACCGCATAAATGAAGCTGTTTCGACGGTCGCGTTGTGCCGGT
Organism: Ostertagia ostertagi; assembly: GCA_036418205.1. NCBI lineage: Eukaryota > Metazoa > Nematoda > Chromadorea > Rhabditida > Trichostrongylidae > Ostertagia > Ostertagia ostertagi. The sequence continues at coordinate 10,041 of MU869331.1, read as the reverse complement.
TTTTATGTTACAACTTTCTCCCACCAGCGTTTTGGTAAACGCCTACCTGTAAGGGTGTTTTGTGAGCCTGATTATAAATATGACATCACAATCCTAGTGCTGACCGTCATTTGGGGCACTTTTTTGACAACGAGATCATCAATACAAAAATTTTGTCACCATGGGAATCGGCGCAGAGACCACTTCTCCCCGCCACCACTTTTGGCATTCAGAGGCGCTTTAGCGGAACTGGACTGCAGTTTCTGTACTCCATGCACATCCCTCTAGCATAAATGTAGAGAAAACATTTTGAGAAAGCGCAGGTACCCCTGAAAAGCACCTCCCACGTAAGGTGATAAGCTTGATACTTGCAAATCAGTTTCATGAAGCAAGAGTTAAATTATCAACAAAGAACACGGGTGCAGTAACCATTTTTGACCCATAAGGAAATCCACCTCTTCTGAAAAATAATCACACCCATTTCTTAGTGTTTTTCAACATTGGATTTTGAGTTGAATCCAATTCGCCGTGATAATTTTGTCACCACATCTTTTCTATCTAGAGCCAGTTTTCTCAGAAACTCTATATCTAAACTTCGAGTTCTCGAACAAATTTCAGGTGACTGTATCATTAGAAATCACTGTATTATATATTATAATTATCAAAAAAAAAAACACATAGCAGCTACACTTCCAACACCAAGCTTTTGGTGTTTAGAACCAGGTAAATTGATGTCTGTGGTCGCATTTTGGCCCAACCTGTATAGGGAACCAATTAAAAAGACATTCATCTTCCTTCCAGGATTTAATCATCACTTGCTCAATTCAAATCCCGAATGGTTCTGCAACTTAGTATTGGAGCGCGCATCACGGCCATTGCATTAGTGAGAGCCAATGCTCTCCGAAGGCGAAGTGGCAGGTTGGCCCAGTTTTCGCTAACGCGAAACACCTGCAGTTGCCGAGTGTTAGTCCGCTACCTTAGGCCAAGAATCGATACGGACACGACGGAACTCAGGCAAAATGGATTATTACCATTTTTCAAAACAAAATACCCATTCTTCCATCTAAAAATAAAAAAGGCCCCCCACTTCTCCATGGGTTTTTCGAAATAGGTCCAACAACCCCTTTAACCACGAATAAGGCTGGCGCGCATTGAATCGCATTTCAGCGGTGCCGCAGCTGTTGCCATGCTAGATGCGTCCATGGCGCCGTGGAAGTTGGGGCTTGGGACTAGGGTGTGGATTGCGCGCAGCTTCTAAACACATTTGTTGCGCACTTTCCCCAGCGCATTGAGGCGCACATTACGCTCCTGCGCTTGTCTACCGGCGAATCTGGTATGGAACAGTGTAACTCGCCCAGAATCCTCGCGCGTGATTTGAAGACACACGAAAGCTGACAGCCGGGGCAATCAGAAACCCGATTGCCACGTCGACATAGACCAGCTTTTCCTTTTCGATCTGTGTTTGTTGTAGCTCCGTGAGCTTCAACGCACTTTTTACGCGTGCACAATTCCGTATCTGGTGCAGCTTCGTGTGATCTCCTGTGTTCGCCTAGTCAGCCCCACCAGCGTTAAAAGAGTGCTTCCTGCCTACCGAAATTCTCAGGATTGATTACTTCTTAAATGACGCTTTATTAGCGATTTTACAACGCAGTGCTCAAATCAACACTTGCCAGAAATCAGATACACTTCGAGCATCAGTATTTTTTTGTTCGTCTGAAATGGAGAAAGGTATCTTTAAACATATGGCCAAGAACGTTAAAAGGACACAGGAAGTCAAAACGTTGACAGGGACTCGATTTCAGGGCTTTCTATTAAATACGAGAAACTTTTCTGCTAAAAGAACTAGGAAACGAAAACGCAATTAAGGACCTGAATTGGGCCGATACGACATATGTTAGTAACACATTGATAATCAGCTGAGTCGGCAAAAAGAACTGAAAAAATTGGAAGTCAAAACGTCGTGATTTCAAACCACAGTTACATCCAGTCAATTGTAAAAATGAATTACGTATCAAAATAACAAAGTTTAAAGCGAGTATCAGCTAACTTTGTGATGGGAACCCCTCCTTTTTCCTTATTTGAGAATGGGGCAACAACGAAATTCTGTACAAATTCAAACATCCTCAACCAGCGGTCGTAGAACATGAAGTTCACGAAAGGAACTTCAGACGGCTAGCCGCTGAATAAAAAAAAGCAAGAAAGGATTGGAAGCAATTGCCGTTGCATCATCCCTTTTTAGAATCGGCACCGCGTTCTACTTCCATTGTAACTTCGTAGCGGCGTTTGAATACGAAGTGGCCTAATCACAATGATTGCTGGCCAGCCGCTGATACAAGTCAGTGTTTTTGTTACCTCCCAGACAGGTCTGGTAACCGATTACCCGACCGGCCCGCTGGAAGGGGGGGAGGGAAAAGAAGGGGGGGAATGGAGGCTGGTTTGGCGCGGGCGAGCCCGAGGATGATCCCCGGACCGCTCGCGTGTTGAGCGCGGCCACTTGTCACTCCACCAGTTCCGCCCGGCTGCTGAACACTTACTTTACTTGATTACTTAGTAATACTAGACGACCGTTCATCCTGCTTGGCGTTGCCTTGGCGCGGTCCCAACTTCTCTCCATCGTTCTCGGTCTTGACATTATGGTTGTTCCAATGAACAGACACCTTAAGGACACGGATTCAAACATCTTGTTGCGATAAGCTAGGGAGTCTGCCCAACGTACTTGGACAACGGCGGTGGTCGTTTCTTTCGCGCGCACCATCGCACCGTTGCAGGCACTTCAATCTGCCATCATTTCTTCGCTCCATCAACAATTGCCCCAGCGAATCTCTGTTTTGGCCTCATCTGACGTGTAAGAGGGCGTTCTTTCACATTCTCCCTTTGGAGATACATGTGTCCATACTTTTCTGTGGAGGTTTAGAAATTGGCTATTGCCGTGGAAGAGATGGTCCACCCAGAAACTTCACATAGAAACTCCGCTAACATCTCATTGTCCAGCTTTGTCTGCGAACTTCAGCAGTGCGGCCCATACAAAAAACTCGTCTAGCGTTCGCGCTCCAGCACTCCTGCGCGTTGCGCCAAAGCAACCGTTGGCCCCGCGAAAGTGGTGCTAGTGACAAAGTGGCGCGCTCACGGCACGCGAACGGTCCGGGATCAAACTGTATTCGTGAGTCGCCCGCCCACACAGCCTTTCCAACACTCCGGGGTCGTTAATTGGTAGCCAGACTTGCTGGGAGATAAAAACACTGATTTGAACATCGGCTGGCCCCCGCAAGTCTTGTATGGCCCATCGCATTCCAAAGCAGCTGCGAAATGTACAAATAGAAGTAGATGCGTGCCGCATTCCGCAAAAAAGGTGATTGATCAAAGCAAATGCTTTATCCTTTATCTTTTATCCTGGCGTTGAAATCGCCATTACTCATGACTAGCTACTTCTAGCATATGACCTACTCAACAAGATCGCAAGTTCGTAAAAGTCCTCGTGTTGTTTCTTCGTCCGCTATCTCTGTCGGTGCGTAAGACTGCAACACAGTAACTCTTATCCTCTTCGAAATACATTCGTTTAGAATGCCCAAGCGGTGGCCCTAAAAAGTTAACGCTCAGAATGTGTATTGAGAAGGCCTGGTATACGAGTGAAATCGCAATGCCTCCTGAGGTTGAGTTGATTTCACACCTGCCTAGAAAAACCTTTGTTCCATCGTTCCATTTGCATGACAGCGGTTCCTTTTCGTTTTGTTTCGCTCAAAAGCGATGACATAATATTTGATCCGTCGTGCTTCGTCGACTAAGTGCCGTAGGCTGAGCGCGAATTAATGCCTCGAACAATTGTATGTACAAGCGATTAACTGCTAACTCTTGGTCCGTTTTCTTTGGCAGGCCTATGGCCCTGTGATATTCTCGCCTTTGCTGTTTGCGATTCCAGCGCGCTGCCTGACTGGGCATGTGACAGGCCTGCAGGGGACTAAGGCGATTTGGAGAAGGTCGTAGTCTTTTTCGTCCGCAGAGGATAAGCCTTACTAGGGCGTTCCTGTTGCTCAAGAGGGCGCGCGTTCCAACCATTTGAGCCGTTGGGCTCTTCGGGTTCTTTAGTCACGAACATTCGGTCTGGGGCTTCGCCAACCCTATTCTGGCGACAATATCCCGACCTCGCCCTCAAGCTACGTAACACCGCGGACAAGGTAGACGCCGCGGTACGAGGGCTGGCCTTTGAATAACACAGATTAAAACCTTCAACCAGGAAAGATAGTTGAAGTGGTGCCAAGAAAAACAGCTCGAAGAACATTTTACACGGCAATGCGATGTCTGCACAAGAGAAAGGGGTCATTATGGAATCCCGCTAAACATCGCCCCTAACATTGTAAACATCTATCGTAAGATCCCGAGGTGTGGGCTATTAACTTTTGCGACACTGGCATCCAATGCTGGTGCCACCTCTGAAATTCTTTCTTTACCCATTTAAAACATTTTCAACAGTATAAGATAATTAATAAGCAAGCTCCTTACACCTATGTTTTAGTGCCAATTTTGCGGAAATGTTTGCTGCTTGCTAGTTTATATACAAGTTTAGGATATGCAACTTCGCCGCCCTATGTAATTAATTAAGTGTGTTTTCCATAATTTGAGCATAAGGTGAACTACAGATTAGGACTTCTACGCTTTTTAGACAGTCTTGAGACACAAGCATGAATGTTGATACTATATCAATCTACTGTAATCTGCTTTTGGGAGGTTTTCAACACCATTCCCTTTGAAAATCCAAGATTTCTTTCCAAACTTCCAAATTCTAATTCAAACAATACATAAACCTTAAGACTGTAGTCATATTTAATTTACTGTATAGTCAAAATTTTGATAGAAAAACTGTTTTAGGGACATATTTGCCCATTTTGTGGAGAGTTGGCCGCGCCAAAAGAGGCGAGTGGTTCCCGCCAAAATCCGCATATGTCGTCAAAGGTTGGAAGGAATCTTCCACAACCAGACGCAGTGGGCGGGACCGGAATTTTTGTGAACGAATGCATGGTAGCATCCGGAATCCACGTGTCGAACGCACGAACGTGAAAACAGAGCCATTGCTTAATAATGATGTAATATAGTAGATATTTATACTAATTAATCTTTATAGAAGATTGTACAAGTATAAAAAGACGTTCCATATTTCTGCCCCTATATCAACCTGTGATAATTATGGAAATTGTATGTAAATAAAACATTTAATTATCCCTACTATATATAAAGGTCGCTAAGTCTGTCTGTCTGTCTGCTGTGTGCGGTCGTGAAAACTCCAGTTCGGGGGGCCACTGCCATTGCTATCTATCCGTATACTAGAGAGCAGCCTCTTGGCTATCGAAACATCCGGATAACCATATAAGTGCGCGATTCATTTCGAGGCGTACTTTTGATAAGGACCGGTGGTGTCCCCTACATTCCACACACTGACCAATCCCCATCCACATTTTCTTGCACCGGTGATCTCACCCCTGGAGCTCCCTGCAACTTAGTCCTATGGGGGGGGGGGGGGGGGGGCGGACGGTGTCCTTTCTCGGTCCCATGACCGCTCCACTATGTCTCAATGGCACCGGCGACACGTGAAAACGTTCAGTTTCTCACCCATTACACGATACTTATCAGAATCTACTCTAAAATGAGTCGATAACGTGTCGTTGAGCCGCTCTACATCCTTATCTTGAGTCTTGGAGAAAAAATGAGTGTCGCCCCCGAACTGGAGTTTCATCCGTGTGTGCGTGTGTGTGTCACGAAATTCATAGCAGCCCGTCCAGCATCGTTAGAGCTGATTTCTTGACACGATATAGGGTAAGCACGGAAGCATATTTGGTGGGGGTTAAAAAGTGATAACGACTGATAAGAAGTAGATAAGGGCGCTGAAACACAGATTTTTCACGAATTCCATAGGGCAACTTTGCGCAGTCGTCAGGAGCTGATTTTGGGGCATGAATCTAGGGGGTACAGCGCGGGAACATAATTGTAGGGGTCACAAAGGATAAACGACTGAGGAGGATTGTAGGAACAGATATGCGTACGAAAGTAGATGATGCCCTTAAAATAGAAGAACAAGTGAGCACACTTGTAGATAATGCGCTTTCATTTCACACAATATCATTTCGTCCAGCGTGTGTAATTGTGACTCCTTCCTGACCGCTCCCAACCTTCTGGAGTTCTTAGATGAATTGGATGGCTCCGAAATAAAATAAATGATCAATGAATACTAGCAGTTCCGTTTTGAGATATTCGAACCGGCTAAATACCTCGCTTATTCGACGCCTAGTGGTTGTTTACATCATCACTTTAGCTGTGTCACTTCACTCGCGCTATCAGACAGTGAGAAATACATCAAGCCACAAAATGCAGACCTATGCAATGAACCGGTAAATACATTCAACGAAACAGTTATGTTTAGCGTGAACCTACAGCTTCATCGTTGGAGTTCTATCAATGCGTCGCGGTAGCGGCGCGCTATACTGGTTAATATTATAAAATCAATGGGAATCAGTATGAAGAAGAACGCGTACTATTGACACTCGATAGGAAAAGTAATTCCTATTCACTCTTTAACTCCAAAACTACGATAATAATAAGCATCACTATTCCAAGCAAAGCATACATATAAAAAATAATACTTTTCACTACACTTTAATATATGCGATACCTAGTAATACATAAGTCTCCCACATCTAAAGTTAAGATTCATCAACTGGAGCTAAAATAGTAGCCTCAAACGCACTTTCTATGGAGCTAACCAAAATCCTTTCCTTATATAAAGATCACTTTATAAAATACTATTTAGCTGCGCACGGCATTCGCCGTGCATCCACACGGGTTCAAACAGATGATCACTGTTCTTTTCTGATTTTAGTTTTCTTTCGGTCCATCCCATTACAACCGCCTATTAGTAAAGTATATTTTTCTATTATAACTATAAGCGCGGTGTTCCGGAAGCGGTCTTTTCTTCCAAGGACAACAACTCACAACCTTCGAAGTGTAAGACTGAAAAAAATTATGTCTGCGAACCCATGTTCTCTCCTCTATTACTGCAGAGCTGCTGAGTGAGATTCCAAGGTACGGCTCTTTGGAGACACCCCTTTCGAAATTCATAGTAACCCGCCCACCTTTGCGGCGATGTCCTGCCCACCTAAACTTCATTTCTTCCGCTGACTCTAATACTTTTTTCCTGGTGTCAAACTTCTTGGAACCTGAGTAATAATGTTCGTGGCAGTAACATCCTCCCACTTTTTTGTGGCAAGCTTTAGCCCACATTAGATGTAACCCCTTTTCCCTCTCGGCGAACCTTATCCCACATTTTCTCCCGTTCGCATCTAGCCGTCTTTGACCGAGTTATGAAGTGGTCGCAAACTCCGCCCACTTCGGGAGTGCCGCGGCACCGGGTAGGTTAGGAGCGGTGCACATTCAACCTCTACTTCTCCTCTCACCCTACAATATTTTTTTTAGATTCCTAAGTCATCCCGGGGGCCGAATTATGAGGTCTTGTAGAAGACGTAGGATTTATGAATTTCTGGGGCAAACCCCGCCCACTTTGGTGGGCACACGTTAATCCCACCAATGAGCAATTAAGCGTACGCTGTCCCTCCGACAACACCTTATCCACTTTTTTACCGGGCGCTGGGCTTCTAGAACCCGAGTTATGAAGTGGTGGCAAACCGCCCACTTTCGTTATGTGCCTGCCTAGCGTCCCCCCTTCAGCTCCACCTCCTCCTCTCACTCCTAATACACTTTTCTCAGGTCCTCTAAGTCGTTCTCGGGCAGCAATTATGCAGGTCCTGTAAGGGACGAAATCGAGCTACGTATCTTTGTGGCCACCCGCCCACTTTGGTGCACTGGTCCCACTGATATCGAGGTTTTCAAATCTCCAGAACTTGGAACCGAGTATGAAGTTACCGTGGCGACCACGCCCCCCACTTTTGTGCATGCCCTCCCCGCAACAATAACGGTTGATCCGCCTTCCCTCTGCCAACGTCTTATACGCTTTTTCCCGGACTGCGACTCCCAGCGAACGAGTATAAAGAAATAATTGCACACTCCGCCCATTTGATGCAAGCCACGCTCATTCCTGAACATTTAGCTTTCCCTCCCCTCCTGACTCTTATCCGCTTGTTATTTCCGGTCTCCTAAGCTCATCATCGGACCGATTTATTGAGCTCTTGTAGAAAACGCTGTCCGCTTCACGCCACACCTTCCGCCCATTGTGGGCCGGCCTCCGCTCACATCATGCGTGCCTGGACAATCCTTTGGTATTTGCTTCCCCTGCACTAATTTCGTTCTGTCTGTAGGTCTTCTTCTTACCCGAGTTATGATTATTTTCACTGAGCAGCCGCTTTTTCAGAGAACGCTCCGCCCACCGAGGGTGGGTCTCTCAGTTCAATCTGGCTACCAACGCACACCTATACCACAATGTTGTTTCCCCGATCTCGCGTCTGTTTTGTGATTGAATTTTGCCAATCATGTCGCTCAGGACCACTGCATTTCGACGCACGCCACCCCAACTGTCGGCGAGGCTCCACTTAGGTAATGTATGTTTTTACTTTCCAAGATATGGTACACCCACTCCATACTTGACCTGGACCCCGTAAGGTGTTGTCCGCTAATACGGAATCTCGTGACAGACAGACAACAGACAGACAAACAACAGACAGAACAGCAGCTTAGCGGCCTTATATACAGGGTGGGCAAAAAATTACGGTCACACGTGCGCAGCCCACACCCCGTTTTCAACCTCATCGCTACGATTTTCACACTGTACCATGTTTTGTTATTATATAGTACTGAAAGCTTCCCTCTTCAAAATTCTGCCCTATACTAGGGTTAATTTTAAAATAGCCAGGGCGTCAGCTCATTGTGATATACGAAAGTCATCTGTTTTCACCGCGCCAAGGTGTTCGATTGTGTAACACTAGCAAAGCGGCTTGGTGTCTCCCAGTAAGCAACGTATCGACTCCCATTGCAAGCGTTCAAGGAGTTGGGAACCCCTAAGCGAATTTGACTTGACGCGTCAGGGAAACTCTACTGTTTAAACTACCAGGTACTATTGCTAAGTAAGCCCTTCGAATTGGCGCTGACTTGGCGCGGTTCGACTTCGCCGTTTGCCTCAGAAATAGTTATCCGAGCGTGGCTCTTTGTAAGAACTATAGTCAACAAACATCTCAAAAATGAAGGACTACAAAGGTAGGAAGTTTTATTTCCTGACCAACGCAAGACCACAGTTAAAGACGGAGCGGTGCAGAGATTACATGCCTCGATTCTGTCTAATGTCATCCATCCCGACGATTCTTTTCACGGAAGAAAAGTTAGAATATGGATTACTCGTAATGGAGTCATGCTGAGAACCAAAGCTGCTCGCTCACACCATCGAAATGTCCGACGAGCTGAAAGAGTCACTTCAAAAAGCCTGGATAGCCTCGACGACAGACTCTCTACGCATACGCGGTCGATGCTTCCGCAAGAAGACTTTGCTCCGCATTGACGCAAGCGCGGCCCGTTTGAAGAGTGAAGCGGTTTCTCTTTGTCATCTTCCATGACCATAAATATGTGCTGTCCATATTTGCGTTAATGCTTGTTGATTTTCTATGACCGAATATCTTGTTACCGTATTTTGCCACCCTGTATAGTAAGGGATAATGATACAGTTAAAAAGTAGGAATACTTCTTATGAGTATTGGCTATCCAATAACATTAATTTTAAGCGAACAGCTCAAAAGTTAAATGAATAAAATATGAACAGCTCAAAAACTGCAATAATAATGATAAAAAATTCTTTCATGATTTTCACTAATATCTGTTAAATATATCTACCACACTTTTTTCCAACATATTATCAAAATAGTCAATAAGAAGTACTCAAATTTGAACAGAAAATATATAAAAAATAAATAGTTGTTTGGGTTTGTTTCCTCTGGCCGCTTCGAGTTGATAGTGGAACATTTGTTCGATCGGCTAACGTTTTCGACAAATGCGTCGTCTCTGAGGCCTAAACGCGTTCAAATGTTGAAAAATTGCAACATCTGATGCGAACAAGCGCACCAATCCTCGCTCTGCGTT
>MU869330.1:4009-29885 GCA_036418205.1 Ostertagia ostertagi | reverse complement strand
AGCAGACCATACCATTGGAGCACCGACGGCCTCCACAAAATGTTTTCTGTCAATGAAATGATCGATCCATTCCAGTTCTATTCTGTCAGTTGTCATTAATTACAACTGTCATTCACCAAAAATCAGCTATCACTATTGACCACTACTAGCTATATCTACACTTATTTGAGGTATTTTTTGATCACATCCTGCTCACACCCTACCCATTTTTTTGTATCTGGTCATCCACCCTGCACCTTCTCTACCCCTGGGCCTTGGCAAAGCTGTCTATTTCCCTGATTTAGAACCGTTCCCTGGACGACTGCAAGGCTGCATTGTGGAAACACATCAGAAGTACTTCCACACAACACGAATACTTATCAAAAGTACACTTCGAATGAGAAGTTTACTGGTCATGAGCGTTCTCAATCTTATGTTTAGTATTGGGGGTATTGCAGAGCACAACTCTCCGCCTCCCCCCCCCCCCCCCACTGCAATTTCACCTTAACCACTTGAACGATCCAAAAACGTTGGCACGATTCCTGTGTTGGGTTGATCCCTGGATCATGCACGTGGAAGCGACCCCACTTCTCACAAATACACCACCGCGGTAGAGAAACTGAGACAAATGAAGACGAGAGGGATTTGATGGGTTACTTTTAAACCCATTGTGAAGCGCAGGCGCCACCTTGTGCAGCAACCACTTTCCTTCGCTAGTGGCCACCTAGGCCACATCATGAATCACAAGATTCAAACAACAAATTTTGTAACGAGTGAATTGTTTAGACATCATTTTTTTAAAGCAGGAAATATCAAAAATAGACAGGTGGCTAAAGAGATTCATGTCAGGAGTTCAATCCATTGGTTATACGTCACGCAAAAAGAAGCGGGCGAAAGTTTTTAGGTGAAACCGTGTTAAGATGCTCCTTGATAAATAGAAACAAGCCCTTGTCGCGGTTCTCCATAGTCACAGAATATAAAGCCGCCCACTACCAAGAAGAGAGACTACCTAGAACGCTTACGACGCATCGCGTTCTCGTGGCAGAAACTACCAATCTTCTTTAATTTTTCAGATTGCCACAAGTGTTTAATTTTTCCTTGTACCTCCTCTTTGTTCTTTCGGTACTACAGTAGCGAGGCTAAGCATTATTGCCTTTAGAAAATAGAATCCTCTTTGAGAGGATCAAGCACGCCAAGATCTTTTGATGAGTGCACTTACACCCTTTCTTCTTGATGATGTTACCCCCTAAATAAGTTACTTGAGAAATTTCCCCTGAATCGCCTAACACACGAATTAAGTTCAACACGTACTGTAGCGCAAAATTTGCGGGAGGGAAAGCAAACAATAATAGTATAACATAAAACATTAGGTCGCAGTGGCCGTTTAAAATTGTAGCGACACTTCGGTACTATGACCTGAATTTTGGAAAGTTCATTTGCCTGGGATTACACGAGTTTGCGCTAATGTTGGTCCGTAGCAGGAAGCATGCTGTGATTTTAATTTGAACTTAAATTATCCCCATCCCAAGCTTCATTCTATGTCCCTGTCTTACTGTTGATGTTTCAGCAACTAAACGAAAGTACCAAGTTCCAGGCTAGTTTTAGAGAAGCTGCACAGTTTTGTACCACAAAATTTGAGCAACTCCTCTAAAAAAAACCTGTATGATGGGAGGACAAGGCCTTCGCTGTCAATCAGTCCAATTTCAAGGCTGAGGCACACATTCGACTTCCTCAGGAAATCGTGGTGATATCAGAATATATCACTGGAATATAGGATAGGTTCTGATAGCAAGTCGAAGTATAAGTCAGTGTTTTTACAATATAACCTCACGGTCAGATCAATCTCATATTGCTGACTTGTTTGAGCTGATGGTGAAAATGGAGCTTGGGGACACTCCTTTTATCTTATCATTACTACTACTTCTTTTGGCCCTCTAACACTAGGGATAGAATAATAGGTACACTCCCTCTCACAAAACGAAAGGAGCGTCGGGAGCAGACCATACCATTGGAGTGACGACGGCCTCCACAAAATGTTTTCTGCCAATGAAATGATTAGCCTGTTGCAGTTGTATTCTATCAGTTGTCACTAATTACAACTATCATTTACCAAAAATCAGCTATCACTATTGACCACTACTAGCTATATCTACACTTATTTGAGGTATTTTTTGATCACATCCTGCTCACATCCTACCATTTTTTTGTATCTGGTCATCCACCCTGCACCTTCTCTTACCCCTGGACCTTGGCGAAGCTGTCTATTTCCCTGATTTAGAACGTTCCTGACGACTGGCAAGGCTGCATGTGGGAACACATCAGAAGTACTTCCTACAATCAACACGGATAACACTTGGACTTAGAATTTAATGCTGGAGCGTTTCTCATAATCTTATGTTAAGTCTTGGGGTATTGCAGGAGGCAGCACCTCTATCGCCTCCCCCGCCCCACACCAGGCTGCAATTTCACTAACTCACTTGAGCGCCAAAAACTTGGCACATCCTGTGTTGGGTTGAACTCCTAGGATTTCTGCAGTGCGTCAGCGACTTCGCCAAACTTTTCGACAATAAATAACACCGGTAGACAGAAATACAACAAATGAAGGACGAGTAGGAATTTGATTGGTTCTTTTAAACGCCATTGTGAGCGCAGGCGCCAGCCGCAACTCACTTTCTCTCGCTATTGGCCTCTAAGCGCACATCATGAAATCGGCAGAGCAAACAGCGAAATTATGATGTAACGAAATGAATTGTTTAAAACATCATTTTTTTTAACGGAGGACCGTATCAAAAATTCAGACGGTGAAAGAGATTCAGTCTCAGCAGGATTCAATCCTTGTTATCCTAACGCATAAAAGAACGCGGGCGGACAGTTTTCGGATGAAACGTGTTAAGATATGCTCTCTTGATATTAAAAACAAGCCCGTTGATCGCGGTTACTCCCTAGTCCACAGAATATAAAAGCCCTACTAACCAGAAGAGACACTACCTAGAACGCTATACGACGCATGCGTTTCTCGTGGCAAAACTACCTAATCTCTTTATATTTTTCTTTGCTACTCCTTTTTGTACTTTCGGTCCTTACGTGTATCTAATTTTGCCAACAAGTTGCTCTCTTTCAAAACTTATTAAAGCGCCAAAATGGATAAACATAATCAAACTAAATCTTTCCATTAGTGCAGAGTAGAGGAGTTTTATGATCGAGTACAATGTGTTGTTCGGTCTTCATTTTAAAATCCACCAACAAATTCTGTCTTTAAAAGACGAGGAATGGAAATACCGTTTTTTGTCACCCGGTGTAAAAATTTCTGTCATATGGCTGATCCCGACATTGCTTTTGAAGCTTACTATATTTACGTAAGAATTATAATCGGTCACTGTTTGAGATTAATACACAGTTGCCGAGAAGAAAATAAGAATCCGAGGTGAGGCAGTTCAATAAAATTGGAAGCATGGTGCACCGAAAGGTTGATCGCAACAACCGACTCCGTTTTCCTATCCATTTGTGCTCGCCATGAAACGCGACAGCAAATCTCGCCTGAGCGGCCACTGTGACCCACAGTTACTGTTAGTTACTTTAATTCTTTCTCAATTTTTACGGTAATCTCGCCCATAACTCGTTGTAAATGCTTTCAAGCTTCTACGAAAAATCATTTAGGAGCTGGAAGTTAAAAGGAAAATAGGGAAATCTAAAGGCCGTCAGTAAACAGCGAACTCGAAGTAGATCACCTGATCTCTGCAAGCCGATAAAACATTGCTTTTTGAGCAAGGGGAACATAATGCGGATGAAAAAAACATGCATCTCTGCGCTCGACCGTCACGCACAGTTATACAACACTCCACACAATCTGCCATCTGAGAAACAGTAAGTGCGGAGAGAATAGAAAAAAGACTGGACTCGGATAAAGAAAAATAGCGAGGTAATCAATCTAACGTCGCCGCACGCACCGAAATAACGGTCCTGCGAGGAACAGATTGACTCCGGCGCCCACCGCCAAACCGAATTCCCATTGCTTGTTGGCGGCTTGATGGTAGGGATAAGTGTAGCAGTTGCAGCAGCAACAGCAGCAGCGGCAGCAGCAGCAACAGCGGAGGGGCTGGGTTGAGCGACTGCTACCGCAACAGAAGACCCTACCTGCTGCAACGAATCGTCACTGATATGATCATCAAACTTCAACAAACAAGTCGAATAAAATCAGTTAGGAATGCACCATCATCACCACAACTGTTTACTATTGTGAGTAGTGAGAAACCACGTAAGATATTCACCAAAAAATCAGAATTAGCCGACAAAAAACACCCGTCGACCAAATGAGAAAAGCGCAATTTGGTCCTTGCAATGAGTCACGGCAATTCTATACAAAGATCACACTGACAGAATGATCCGTTAGTGAATGAGAGAACCGAGCAACAAACTGATACTGGAAGCAACTACGTTTAGGACCTCATCAGCTATGAAATAAGAAATCACGAAAGCGTCAAGTTAGCTACACTCAAAGTTAAACGAAGGCTCCCGGCTGAGCTGACACTACTTTTGTTGAGACAGAATGCACGGGAAGTGAAGAGGTGCATCTCAAAAGGAGTCAGCGCCAACTCAGACAAGAGTGAACACATTCAATTCTCTTCTAAGAAAAAGCGGCGCATAAAGCACGACATGAACAGCGTGAGCTTCGCAAATTTGTAATCTGTGCGAATGAGAACTAACGATTCCGCAGGTTACATGCAACTTGTCTTCGTCAACTTAACGAGTACAGTGAAATCAATTGAATTATTCCCTCAGAACAAATTCATACGAATTATATGAAAGAATAATACATCGATAATAGGAGACACAGGAGTGATCAAAAATATTTCCAAACGGGAATTCATTCATTACTCTTTGTTTTCACTTGCCCCGTTGCTTTAAGTTAAGTTGGCATGTTATGCCTCGCACTTTTGAATTCTTGAGTCATCAAGTTTCAAAAAAAATTAGGAGGGAGTTTCCACGCAATCCTTCCAAAGTACTTTGAATAGGAGAGGCAGTGAATCGTCCCTACAATAGTTTTGACTGCACTGCATACTAGTGGTGTTGATAACATTATAGTTAAAATTTCACAGGAAGAGTAGCAAATTCAAGAGGATCTCACTTTAGCAACTTGACACAGCGTTTCAGTAGATACTGCAGTGAGAAAGGGTGCCTGCAACGTGTGAGGAATCATAAGCGACACTGCTCATGAAAAAGTGATCCTGAGAGCTTTAATAACTACAGACCCTTCACTTTGCTGTTCAAATCTATAATACGTTTACAAGAACCCTAAAACACGCGGAGACCTTAGGATAGACCATAGGATTTGGTCCTGAGCCGAGAGCAGGCCGCTTTTCGGAGTACTTACTTCACTCGATCATTCACACCTCGTTCAGCTTACCTAAAAATGTAGTTCCAAATTTTCCTATGCATGACGTTTGTCGATTACAAAAAAGCTTTCGGTTCGGTCAAAACAAACGTGCTACTAGACGCGATGAGCCGATATGACATTAATTAGAGCTATGTCGATCTCTTAAAAAAGCTGAACAACGGTTGCACCACAGAAATAAAGATTCTTCAACGATCCATGCCAAATAAAAATCTGCAAGGGGTGTTCGACAAGTTGATACGATTTCGCCAAGAATGATTGCACCAATTTTGGGAGTTCTTTTAACAGTGCTCATGACTGGTTTGCGGTATTGAAATCGCTGGAGAACGGAAGATGCATTGCTCCTGCTGACGAACACGTTATTTTTCCACATGCTCTTGCTGGACATCAACTTGTGCAGCTACAGAAGGAGTCAAAAGAAGTCGAACTTAAATGGATTTGTCAGAACAATAGATGCCAACAGCTTTACTGAAGGCAATGGAAAAGAGCAGGTGAGTATAGCAGGCGCAGGAAAGCAGCTTGGAACAGCTTCAACAAAATCTCAAAGGTGCTATCATACGATAACCTCCATTAATTCTAGCGTCCTTGTTACTTCACAAAGATACCCGCGCTGCTGTAGGACGTAGAATAATGGCAGTCCACTGGAGCACACGAAGAAAAATCCGCTGTGACGCAAAGTCTGTGAAACGTTACTTTGCGAACACATGTTCCAAATGCAGAGCGGCGAAGACGTAGGCCTCGTTAATGTTGTCCAGCGTACACGAGCGTGAACGGCAATGGGTAGGTCATGTGGTGCGTTTAAAGGATGACAGAGGGACTTCCCGATTATGAAATAGATGTTGTGTGTCACAAACGGCCAACGAGAAGGCCTAAAATGAAATGGGCCGATCCGATGGTGAAAATGCTTGACCAACAATGGAGATGACGTGCATGGGACCGGAATGGATGGCTCAAAGTCGACCTGCGTGAATGGCGAAATTTGCGAGAACGAGTGCGATACAGGTGAAATAGCTCAGATCAGAAGGGTGTAAACACAATGGCATATTGGGAGGACGTTGCTCGGAAACAAAGATGGGACAAGGAGTAAAAATTATGCATAATAATTGTGATTAATTTGAACCCTCTCTCAATGGAACCTAGTGAGAAGACCGCATTTTTCTTTCTGGTAAAGCCAAATAACGCACTGGAAGAAAGGCAAAGTCAAAGTCAGGAAATTGATTTAGAAGGCAGTGCCAACAAAAACATTGGACCTTTAACCCTCTAGTAAACTGAAATTATGCATTTGCTATATGTCAGTTAACTTAGACTATTTCATTAATTTACGTAAATTGTTCAGAAACGAGATGTCGCCCACTTAAACGACGCTCTTAGTCTTGTCTGCTAGCATAAAAATAGTAATAATAAAATAATAACTGCTCATAAACATTTCCGGCACATCTACAGAATTGTTCTACCAAACCCAACCAGTGCTGGGAAGTGTCGATCTCAAATACTGTCTGAGCTATACACTGCATTTTTTTCGAAATTCCGAAGAAAAAACGTACTGTACTCGTTGAGTTCACAGACAGCAAACTAAGCACGTCACAAGATTAATACGCACAGCAAGTAAATCAATCGGAACTCACCAACTTCTCCCGCTTGGCACCTGGTTCTGACCCAGCAGAGCTCGCCGGCCTTTTCAAAGCTTGTTGCTGTAGTTGATGGTGTTGAGCCTGGAACTTTTTTATGAAGGTAAATGAACTGCGCACCCAAGAATTGTGTGCAATAACAAACCGCCTGTAATGTGAAGTTCTGGGAAAACGTGGGCGGTAAAGTTCTATTGTGCAGCTGGTAAATTTGTGTAGCAGCTGACAACACTGCCGTAGCCGCCTCAACTGAGTAACCTAAAAAACGTTCTTTTCTATATATAAAAAAAGCAACTAAACAAAACAAGGTTCAAGCAATGTCTCGAAATTATTAACAAAAAACCCCTCACAGTAGTTCTTCACCCTGCTTAGATTGATTTCATGCGTTGGTCGTCTAGCTGCAAATCGGAGGTTCAACAGAGAACGAGGACACACTCGACGAGCGATTCTGTACATCACCGACGGTCGCATCGTGAATGGGGCTTTCAGCTGCTGAAACATTCTTTTTACATGCAACACAATGGGAATTGTTTGTGTTGGTAAAACCATCATGCGTGAAACAAATTCGCCTTCACATCCCGACCTGCCACGAAATGGAATACAGCTTCAAGTTTTTTCTAGTGCTTAAATAAGCTTCACAGGAGTGCATTGAGCTGTTGAGAAAGAAATGCGGACAACACTTTCAATTAGAATAAACACCATTAGAAACTATACATATCTTTCAGATAGATGCGAGCCCAAGTATTTCCTAACTCTTAAAAAGAAGCCCGACGAAGCAATGCAGCTCATCGGCATGTTGGAAAGCGAGAGACATCGATGCTTCACCTGGTTAAGGGAAGCTCATCATGCATCACTTCTACACCGAATGGTCAGCATGATGTTTGTCCGCTTCCGCATTTCGGAACTGTTTATAAACGTTGTCGCAATCTAGGTGTCGAAAAGCTCGGTTCTCCTAGTCGTAACAAGACCCTCTGTCGATATTCTCATAACATTCCAAAAGCTGGTCATTTTTGATAGGTAGAGCGGAAACGGCATATCAAAACGGCCGTTTTACTGTTATTCAACAGCTCATACGATAATAACACGTTGCTACACGCAACTACTACAATGCCTAATAACCCTTTGTCTTTTTTGAACTGCCGTAGACCTCCTGCTTCTTTAGACATAGTCGAGATAATGTAGAATTGCAAAATCCCATTTTCCGTGCATGTCACTCGGATAGCTGTACCCTCGGTCCCCCTGTCATTCCCTGAACCCCCGTTGACTCTTGGATTTTTCGTTTTGCACTGATGTCGTCACTATTCGTTATGAGGGCGCTAACAAGCAGCGCGCCTCTTCGCTAAAGGCCTTCCCTCTGCTCATGACTCACAACTGTTTTGCTACTTTTGAACTTCAAATTCCGAGAAAAGCGTTCGTGAATCAAGCTGAAGCGCTTACGCGTCATGTAAATCTCGCCCCACAAATCGCTCGTGTTCCACACCGCGAGAAGCATGTAATCTGCATGCAAGAGTAATGTAAAGAGCATGTATCAAAAATCGTCGGAGAAGAATGGCATCTTCGGAAAGCGCATTGCTTCCCGAACTACCTAATATTTTCAATTTCAACTACGAACAAATGATTCATTTTTTGCAGCATAGAAGCTTGCTTACCTTCGTTTTAGTAGAGCTACCCGACGCAATACCAGAGGCCGAACGATGACAGACCAAGCAAAGAAAGAGAGGGTGGTTTAAGTGGGTAAACAGTGCATATTACACATGACCCGCATCCACTGAGTCTATTTCTGAAAATACAAATACATTATAAAAAAATTCATAGCTTTACCAAGTTGCAATAAGATATTTGATAAGATAAGGAAGTAGAAGTACGCACAATTACTGATTCAGCTACTAATGGGTGAGCAAAACATTCACTATTCAAGTAATACTGAATATGATTTTTATGACCGAATATGTACAGGAAAGGTGTAGTATTCGGCCGCAAAACTCGCAAGTCACATTCAAAAAGAGAAGAAAAAAAAAAAAGAAAGAAAAAAAAAAGAAAAAAAAAAAAAAAAAAAAAAAAAAAAAAAAAAAAAAAAAAAAAAAAAAAAAAAAAAAAAAAAAAAAAAAAAAAAAAAAAAAAAAAAAAAAAAAAAAAAAAAAAAAAACAAAAAATTGATGATTACTCCCCAAAATGAATTAGACAAAAAATGATAAATTCAAGAGGATAAAGAAGGTATACATAGCAAAAAAACAAATACTTTCAAAGATTGAATTTAAATTAATTCACCGCCAGCTTTTTGGGCACAATAAACGATACAATATCAACAAAATCGACAACTTTTGAAAAGAATTCTGACACTGCGCCAGCAGAAAAGACTATTTATGTAATCACAGCGAGAAATGAGAGTTCAAACATTACTACAAGTACTGTGGTTTACGCAGCTTACAGCATGACACATGCTGCATGGCTGTCCTCACGTTAGCTGAGCAGCATTCATATACAGAAACCGCATCTACTAAAAAACGAAAACTTCTACAATACAATGAAAAAAACGATCAGAAAAAAAAGAAATAAGAGGAATAGATATACAGTTGAAAAATAACGTAATTATGCCTTACACTGAACACTCACTGAGCCATTAATATTTCAACAGCGGAAAACGTTTCGATGTTGGGGCAGTGTGCATTATACATGTAGGGCATTCATCTCGTCAAGGACGTTTCCAAGTCAACAATTTCTCCCCAGGGTCGAACATCGCGTACTTACACACTTCAAGCCCGCCCTCAAAATTTCGCCAAAACTGCTGACGAGGAGGAGAGGAGAGAGAGAGGAATACGAAAAGAATAAGAAAAGGCAAGTGTCCTAATTCCCCTCATATTTCCACTAATCATAAGATCCAACAACGCCATCGAAAACCTACCAGAACATCGGTAAAATTACTCCCTTCCCACAATACGACTTTTTCTCCTTCCATCAAAGCCAGGTCCTTCGTCCGCACTTTGGAAAAGCTGGTCGATTTTCAACCTCAAACAAGAAACCCTCTCGAGAATATGGCAACATGCAGATATCGAACCCCGTGCTCTAAGTGTTCGAAATGACACGCGTGATGATTGGCTCCTACCCTGTCGACGATGAACTATATGAAGAATCCTCGGGTTTCTAACAACAAGTGGAAGCAATGAGGTCCTATATCCCCCTTCGAACCA
Source organism: Ostertagia ostertagi (assembly GCA_036418205.1). Classification (NCBI taxonomy): domain Eukaryota; kingdom Metazoa; phylum Nematoda; class Chromadorea; order Rhabditida; family Trichostrongylidae; genus Ostertagia; species Ostertagia ostertagi. The sequence continues at coordinate 19,701 of MU869330.1, read as the reverse complement.
ATTACTATAGGTCTACGTGACTCTGCAATCTTATAACATGCCTTCGTACGCAATGTCGCAGCGCAGCGGAATATAGGAGAAGTAGGCGACACAGTAAGAGACAAAGGTGCTGAAGGATAATCAAGTAGAACGAACCTAAATGACATTGCGCACTTAACCACACGGCCACTATTGTATGTTGGAGAAACGGGGCGTTTCATCATTCTAGGGCAACGTACCAAACAGTTTGTGCGCGAATCTTTGAAGCTTAAAGTTTGGTTAAGACATTATTGGGTAGCTTAAGTTATGCTTATGTACTAGACATTGGCAACATGCCATAGCCAATATGATATAGGCCTAAGCTTAAGTCCCTAAGCTTTACCTGCGAGCGAATGAATGGGTTCTCAATTTCAGGTGACCTGACCCCAGGAGGAGAAACGCTACGCATCCCGTATGGTTCATAGGCCCGACGCACGGCTACCGCAGCGGCCTCGAGAAAACAGTGAAACTCCGATATATCCTTACTTAACGCTTGGGATAAAGCGGCCACATGAGGATTTCCAGCTACTCCTTTCTCTTCCTATTTCCTTTACTTTCTTTCTCACGAAAGTGACTGTATTTGAAGTGAGTGATGTGAAACAGTTGCCAAATCCGAATCAAAGAAAGGAAAGAAACATCGAATTTGATGGAAGTGAGGGAGGGAGGGGGAAGTAGTAGATGAGGGTCATTTGGTGTGTTGTCCGTACGAAAAATTCACCACGAAACATTTTTTCATGACTGGCGTATTATTCGTGGTACGCTGGTGTACATGAGCATGTTAGAAAAACCAACGAATAGAGACTTAAGTTCAGTATTGATAATATCTAACTACCAAAGATACCCTTGATCTCACCATGTTCATGACGTTCTTTCAATCCACCGTACTTCTTCCAGTATGTCCAACATTCATGACAGAGGCGCAGCTGTAAATTTGCAGGGCCCCAAGCATGCCATATATTGCTTTCAACAGCCTGAAATACCACCACAACACTGTTCCTCATTAAATGACTAATAAAAATAGTTGATCAAAGAATTACGAATGGAAGGTAGTTGTTCGACAACTGGGACTAAACTTATGCACTCACCTTGCAGCCTTCACAAGGATCCGTTCCTCGCACTGGAGGACCAGTCGTTTTAGCGTGATTAGGAATATAGACCTGAAAGATCTGAAAAATCATTGATCTCCACGGAAACTAAGGAATCAATACTCTCGAGTGAGAGAAGGGAAAGATGAACCAATACCTGCTTGAGTTTACTTTCGTGCTCAGCGTTTTTCTTCTTTTTTTGTTCAACATATCGATTTGTGGTTTTCCACATGTAATAGTACTCAACGATATCACGTGGTGATTTCCATGGCAGCTGAGGAAGAATAAATTCTTGATAAGTAGGAAGGAAAGTGGACACGAACACGAGCCGTACAATGAATGAGAGCTTTATTACAAGCTGTAAAAGAAGAAACTTACGAAGTCGACCCGTACATCTGAGAAGTCTTTCCCATACTTTTCAAGCGCATCTTCGAAAAGATTTGCTTCAGCCGCTGACCATTCCTCAATTTGATCTCTAAAAAGACAGCCATTTTTAACGAGGAATGGTTCCGATTTCGCTTCCGCGCACTAGGCCCACCTGCACAAAATTGGGCCTCCAAGGCTGACCGTATTATGTCCAGTTGCCTTATCCGCTTCTAATGGATAATAATTTTTGTTTGGTGGTGGTACGAGGTACTTTACCGCCTAAACATAAGACATGATAGCAAAGCAATTGAAGCAGTTATGACTATTGTAAAGGTGCCGAGGTACACGCACAAGGGGCAGTCGTCAACGTGTTAAAAAGAATGAACATGATACCAACTCACCTGACCAATATCATAACCAGCTTGATGAAGCAACGCCATCGCATGTAGAAGGGTAACGTCGCGCGAAGCAGCGGCTGCCGTCATGTGTAGAGACGGTAGTTTTGTCGACGAGGAAGTATCGAGAGCTCGTGAAAACGTTCCAACAGCTCTAAAAACTATAGAAATGCGCCGAGCGCTAATGAAGGAACTGCGATTAATTGAAGGCAAAAAAGCAGAGCAGAATGCGAAAATACGTCAATCAATTTTATTTAATATACCAGTTTGGCTGCGCACGCATTCGCGTGCATGAGACGGGGCTGCAGCGGTAAAATCGGGCCCATCAGTATTTTTGTCTTGATTTTAGCTTTCTGCTCGGTACATCTTACTTACGCCGCAAACTCCGCCCACATCCGGGTGTGCCACGCCCAGCGTTCACATTCAACCTCTACTCCTACTTTCACCTCTGGCATATTTTTTTCAGGTCTCTAAGTCATCTCGGAGCCGAATTATGAGGTCTTGTAAATGGCGTTATGAGTCACGAATTTCTGAGGCAGACCCCGCCCACTTTGGTGCATGGTTAGCCCAACAATGGCATTCAACCCTACTCCATACCTCAATACTTATGCACATTTTCCCCGGTCGCCGGAACTTCTAGGAACCGAGTTATGAGAGCGGTGGCAAACTCCGCCCACATCCGGGTGTGCCACGCCCAGCGTTCACATTCAACCTCTACTCCTACTTTCACCTCTGGCGTATTTTTTTCAGGTCTCTAAGTCATCTCGGAGCCGAATTATGAGGTCTTGTAGGGGACGAAATCGAGCTACGTATCTTTGTGGCAAACCCCGCCCACTTTGGTGCGTGGGTCGCCCACTGATATCAGTCGGCTATCATCTCTTCCCCAACCTTTTTCTACTTTTCTCCCATCTCTGGAACTTATTGGAACCGAGTTATGAAGTACCGTGGCAAACCCCGCCCACTTTGGTGCATGCTCCGCCCGCCAACAACGGTTGACCCCTTTCCCTCTGCCAACCCTTATACGCTTTTTTCCCGGACTCCGGGACTCCTAGGAACCGAGTTATAAGCCTAATTGCAAACTCCGCCCACTTTGATGTAAGCCACGCCCATCCCTGACATTTAGCTTCCCCTCCCCTCCTGACCTCTATCCGTTGTTTTCCGGTCTCTAAGTCATCTCGGAGCCGATTTATGAGCTCTTGTAGAAAATGCTGTCCGCTTCACGACACGCTCCGCCCATTGTGGGCGGGCCTCCGTTCACATCATGCGTGGTGGAAATACCTTAGGCATTGCTCCCCTGCACTAATTTCGTTTCTGGTCTGTAGGCTTCCTCTTAACCGAGTTATGAATATTTTCACTGAGCACCCATTTTCTAGAGAACGCCCCGCCCACCGAGGGTGGGTCTCCTCAGTTCAATCTGGCTTACCAACCCACACCTATGCCCACTTTTGTCCCGGTCTCGAGGCTGTTTTGTGACTGAATTTGAAATCATGGTCCTCAGTACCACTCATTTCGACGCACGCCACGCCCACTGTGGGCGGGGCTCCGCTTAGGTAATGTATGTTTTTTACTTCTCGAGATATGGTACACCCATCCCAAACTTGACCTGGACCCAGTAGGTTGTTGTCCGCTTAATACGGAATTTCGTGACAGACAGACAGACAGACAGACAGACAGACAGACTTAGCGTAGCGCGCATTATATAGTAGGGATAGTAGGGGATGTTCTTAACGAACCTAGCGACAATGAGGAACTGATCCATATCTCGATCCGTGAGGGAGTGATGGGGATGATAGACGAGTGTTTCCCGTTCCGTCTCTGATGGTGCACGATGTGACGCTCGAATTTCGCTACCACTACGCTCTTCTTCATCATCAATCATCAACTCATCTCTGAATATAATGGCTACAAAAAAGCAAAGAAATGTTGTAGATCGGAATATTGAGAGCAACAGACTTCACACTAACAATCCGTTTCTCTCAATTTTAGACATCACCACTTCTTTGCAATAATTATCCCCTACGAAACTAATCAATGCCATCTATGGATTTTATTCTGCTTTTGGTTTCCTCCATAAACCTCTGCTCACATTTTTAGCCCATGTGATGTATATGGCACATGAGCAATCCTTAAGTGAGCTGAGTTTCCTTTACGTACTTATTAACAAAGATTCAAAGCTGTCTGTAACCGTTTAGATGATGTCATCAAAATTTCTTCTATAAAAGTAACCTAGAAACCGTACCCATCTCCGTTCTCCTTTCCGTCGTCACAATCCATCGTTTCAGGCACTTGTGCTTGATATTTTTCACCCACACGGATAGCTCCTTTGTCAGCAAGCAGTGTCAGCTGACTCGGGTCGTACACCAGAGAGTAGAAGAACTTATCCTGAATACCAATGAAGTACAATAGCAATAATTACGCAGAATAAAGCCATTTGAGAAACGCACCTCGCCTTCGTAGCTAGAAACCGTTTCAATCTCACTAAGTAGAGTTACTTGACACTTCCCTCGAATTAATGTGGCAGGAAGAGTCTCTACCTGCCGCGAAAGGAAAAGTTCTCGCTGCCTGAATATTCAAATTCACCACAAATGCCACACCACAATTCCGAGAGAAAAGCAATATTACCTGATTCTATGACGACGAACCTCCTCTAGTTCTTCAACACCGAGGGGTAAGCCAGCCGATCCCCACTCGAAACGCTTGTCTGATTCTGCATCTTCCTTTACCTCACTTTTGTGATCTAGACCGATAACGTTAGAAAAGGTTCAAATCTCAGGAATTCTGCACACCCTACCATGCTCTGGATACTCAGATTGGTCTAGAGTACCTGTTACTTCAGGCTCCTCCAACTTCGCATCAGCTCCGTTCGCTACAGTGTGACCAGCTGAACCATACTTCTCCGGCTTTGGTTTATCTTCCTCATAATCTGAAACCTGGCCTTGATGAAACTTGTTTTATCAGCCAAAGTCTTAAGAAGTTAAGTGTGCAAATGAAATTGAGGAGTGGCAGGATTGCTATGCAGCTGCTAGATGCATGGCCGACCCGACGGTCCACACGAACCCACAGTATTTATGAAAAAAAAATTAAGAAGTTATCTCACATTCGTCGAATCTCCGTTCCGCTTGATCGGCAATTTTTAGAAGTGCGGAAGAAATGTCTCGACGGCGATAGTATAAGGTGACCCGTGCCTCGACCTGCCCCGTTGCAGTCTGGAATGTCCAGAATCTTCTTCAAATTAATTTAAACTAGTGAAATTTTATCAAAAAGTTTTTTTTTACAATATCAACACCATTATAGTATTGTTACTCATGTTAAACTACTGCAGCTCGACCGTTCACCGTCCTCTTTGCACAACAAAAAAGCTTTCACAATAAACCAACAATTCTTGAAAAAGAATCAGGTCTCTCGGGCTCACTTTGAGGTCAGAGGTCAGTGACCACAGACGAATTCAATTCATAAGTAGATCAGGTCAGATTTGAGCATGTTTACGAGAACGAGGGTCTCGCCAAGTTGATGTGAAGAGTAGGAAGTCTGCGGCTTAAACTTGAATACAGCTTAGTGGATGAATAGAAAAGAATTCCACACACATAATATGCCAGAAGCTTCAACGCAAATGTTTGTTTTTTTTGATTTGTTCCTCAACATTGGGTTGGGAAAAGAAGTGTCACCAATGAAAAGAGAACGATGTCACATTTTGTGCTTAATGGTAGAAGTTCCACCCGTGAGGTGGTGAGACTTCCATTGCAATTTTCGTAACAAGGATATCTCATGACATTGGAGCCAAACCTATCAAGGTGTTCAGGGTTGTAGCACACAACAAGACGTGAATCAGGCAAGAGCTACTATTGAAGATGGTCAGTGTTTCGAAAAGAGACCAGACTTCCCTCTTCGCGGAAGGAAATTGAGGCAAACAGTGAAATGTGCATTTTGCGTATGTGACAAGAAGTTACAAGCTGCAGATATTAGAAGCCGCAAAGAAGAGTTTTGGAAGAATGCACTGTAGCGCACCTGATCATGTTGCAAGCCCTCTGTCACGACTTATTGTGGGACTTGCTGATTAGCGTTTACACAACGTGTGATTGGTGCAAGAAATGATGCTTTACCACAATAAAATAACTCCTGACAACGCGTTCGATTGACAAAATTATCGGAAAAAAGCTCAGACACACCAAGATTACAGATAAAAGGCGCCCGATATTTGAGACTACAGCTGGAAGCATTGGGCTCCCATAAAAATGAAAATCCTAACTTTTGTTTACCTTATTTAAATCTTCTATTCGACGTATTTGATATGGAGTGTTTTCGGGCGTCTCAAAATAGACGTAATCTGAAAAAAGGCCTATTAGTTGAGCAAAAGCTAAACAGTAAAGAGAATCGTCACTCACCGCCCACTTTGTACATATTCTGAGTGTGTGACATGGTTACATGAGAGAAGCTTAACCCCACACACCTGAAATGAATACATTTACAAGAAACTTGGCTCACTCACTACATCGAAGTGGTGGTCGAGTAGAATGACATGGTCCGAGTTAAAAAAAAACAATAAACATGCTCAACTATAAACAGCAAACGGCATACAAGACAGCAAAGCAGTTGCCAGTTGTTTATTTTCATCAGAACTACTGTCTACACACAACGAACGACACGAACTTCTCATTTTTTTGGAGGAAATTTAGTTAGGGAGGGGCAGGAGAATGGAAGGGGGAATATCACAGCGGAGTAATTTGTTCTGCAGAGGTGATTCAGCCTTTTAGCAGAAGTTAGGGGGTCAACGTAGCATCCTGCTTGTGCAAGGAGGCAAATAAGCGAGAACGAACATAAAAATGATTACCAGAGTTCTGATTGCCTAGTGTGCCCCGTGCCTCCGTGCCCCCCAACAACACTTGCGTACATTTTTCGAAGAGTTTTTGGCTCAAGCGCAGCTGGGAAGGAGGGGTGCCGAGGCCTTGGCGGAACATCCTTCAGGGCGCACGCATAGTCGGTCGTCCGACAGCAACGATCGCAACTGTCTGACTGTCTAACTGCATCTAATCGTCGAATACTCAGGCAAGTCCGACGATCGATACGCATCCAATGCTGTGCGACAGTTACGATCGTTGCTGTCGTCCGACCGACTATGCGTGCGCCCATACACTTTCATTCCCATACTCATGTAGTTCCTTTGTTACATGAGAAAACGAATTCACCCATCCCGTAGCCATATCCCATACTTCTCTAAGGGGTAAGACGGGTCCCTTTGGTTTTCTGTACTCTCAAGCAGGACTGCTCTTAGGAAGGGCCTAGTTGCATTAGCGTGCATGAAAAAGTCACATGTGCTGAAAGTAGAGGAAGTTTATCGTTGTACACGAATAAATTTGAGGGAATTTTTTCATTTAGCCTGAGGGAAAGATGGGATACAGTCCCTGCCCATACCAAAAAAAGGAAATACTGTTGGTGTATCGAACTGCTGCTTCGCGATGGAACCCCCACTGCACTTGCGCCGATTTTGTAATCAAAAAGTGTAAAATCCAAAAAAATGCTTCTCCTGATCAGGGAGCAATTCCGAGCGAATCGTTCAGGTTGCACTACCATTTAAATAATCAAGCAGAAAGAAAAATCTGAAGACTATTCATGCTGTTAAAAGAGACAAGGTAGCGCTCTATGTTTACATGCTAACTATTTCCCTCGCCGAAGCTTCAGTCGATGGTCTTATGGTTAACAAGGGAATATGCCAGAAACTCTGCTCCTCGACCCAAACCAGCCTAGCATCATAAAATCTTTCTTGAAGCTTGACGAAATGAAATGTTCACACATCCTATAAAGTCAAATCAATCATCAAATATAAGTCAATCTGTAATGAAGTCATAGGAATCAAATGGTTGCGGAAAGCAATGCACGGAAGAGAGGCGCGGATATGAGTCTCACTATGAGGAAATATTCAACCTTTGGTAACTCTTCATTCCAGACTAAAGTTGTCACTTATGACCCGGAAGGCTAAGCACACGGGTAAGAAAGTTATAAGCATTATTCAAAAAAGTAAAAACAGCAAGAAAGAAGAACCGACGGCTTAGTCAACATTCGAAGCAACAAATTAATGCTTTTCATTTAGTTATAGAGTCCGATTGTAAGTTTTAAAAACTCATCGTACAAGGAAGACGCCGAAAACCTCGTAAAATGGTGCGCGTCGCGTACGGAGCAATTAACATATCGAGTTGTATGAAGTTGGTAATGGCGCATAAGCTTGAAAGCGATTTTGCATTGGAGCGCGGAATCTTTCCAGAGCAACGATTACAGCGTTCAAAGACGCATTCATAGTCGGTTGTCCGATCGTAAAGATCGTAACGATCGCACAGCATTGGATGCGTATCGATCGTCAACGTGTCCGCGGACTGGACGATCGATACGTATCTAACGCTGTGCGATCGTTACGATCAGACGACCGGTTATGCATGCGCCCTCACGTGTGGAACATGGAAGCCTCTGGGAACCGTCTGGGAATAATCATAGAAATTAGTAGAGGCATTAAAGAAAGAAGAACAACCAAACATCGTCGCTAAAATCGTCGCAAACTTAACTGGACTATTTTGGTGGGTGCTTTTTAGATAATTTTCACTGCTTACAGCAGGTTCAGCTAAAGACAGCACATGGGGATAGCTCCAAAGGAAGGTTAATTTGGGGTAATTATTGAGAACACATGTTCATACCAGACAGTGTGAGTGCGAAGCTTGAATCTGTACCGGGAATTCTGTATTTTTAAGGTGTTACTAATGCAGAGAAAAGCGAATGCTATTAGGAAAGGAATTGCTGACACATTGTACATCTTCACCATGAGCGAGGAATGTGGTTTTTTAACAGACTATAAGAAAAATAGAAAAAATGGGGATTTGAGGGAAACGGCAATGTTCACGGCGCCCCACCCCCCAGGAGCACAGCTAGCAGCGAAACAAGGGTCGTTCCAGCTCCTATACGTGGGCCGGATATCGTAATGGCGGGAGTCGGGGACGGCGCGGAGTCACTTTGCGTCACGGGTGGCCACAAAAAAGGGAGCTTCCGTATGTGGCTAGGGGAGGGAGTGAATTCTGGGATCGGGTAGCAACGAATTTCTGCTAAAACTTGTATTGTCGACAACACGGTAAAACCTATGGTTTATGCAATAACTTTGTCGGATGTTGTAGTGGAAGAGCCTAGAAAACGTTTCGTAATGTTAGCAGTGGTGACAGTGGGTGCTTTTCGATTGCAGAAAAGGCGGGGTCATCCGTAAGGGGAGATTCAAGTGGCTGTCTCACCTTCACCCCTTCGCCGTAGGGGGGTGGGGACTGCTACTACCCCTGGCGCACAGGTTTCTCGAAGTACGGGACTCCGTGAGCCAGGGGGAGTGAAGCCAGTTCAGAGGGGTGGGGGTGAGGGCAGTTATTAGACGTTGCATCACAATGCCCCCCCCCCCTTACCGGATGAGCGCAGTGCGGGACATATGGGAAAATAGGGTGTGCAGATGATTCCTGGTGGGGAAGCTCCTTCTGAAGTTGCGGATAGGATTACCCGCCGAAAGGGTGTTTTCATGATAATTAAAAAAAAAAGGATAAAGCATTTGCCGTTGATCAATCCCTTTTGGGATGCGGCACGCATTCTACTTCCATTTGTACATTCGTAGTGGCGTTTGAATGCGATGTGGCCTATACAATGACTTGCGGGGGCCAGCCGATGTACAAGTCAGTGTTTTTATCCTCCCAGACAAGTCTGGTACCAATTCCGACCCCGGAGGGATGGAAGGCTTGGTTGGCCCGGGCGACTCACGACCCAGGATTTGATCCCCGGACCGCTCGCGTGGTAAGCGTGCCACTTGCCACTACACCACTTCCGTCCATTTTTCATGATACGAGTCAAATTACATTAGATGAGAAGAGGTAAGCACGAAGGACCCGAGGGTCAAATATTTCGCTATGCAATTGTGCTGAACGTCGATCAGGAAACATTTAGCAGCATACAGTGTTAAAAGTTTACAATTTCCGAAAATGAATACTCTATGGGCAAGGTCAAGCAAGGCATCATTTGGCCTTAGCGATCTGAAAAAACCAGTATCAAGAAAGGTGTCAACGATTGTCATTACACCAGATTGATCCCTCGTCAACCGCCGGAAATCCCCTCCTCTGCGCAAGTTTACGCCGTCTACTGAAGGCCCTTCCTTCCCTTGTGACTCCAACATCTCGTGAAGGTGACTCGAATGCACAAAAAGATGTTTTATGTAGTAGAGGGCATTACCGCAATCACGACATGACGTTACAGTAGGATTTCAATTCTTATTTGTACCTTACAATTAGATCCGCGTGGGATTGGTTTTCCTCCTCCTCTCCCATCCTCCCCACCCCTCCTTCCACTGCCCTCCAGCTGCCACTGCAGCACCATGTGGAATGAACCGGAAGTGTGCTAAGCAGGTGTTTATATAGCCCGTGGGAGTGTTATCACAACTATCCTGCTACAAAACATTGATATCTCAAATCCTGCGAGCTACCCGATTTGTTAGCGGTTTGTTTATCCCATGAGCTTCCTTACTCACTTCATTTTGCGGACGGACAGACAGACAAACATACATACACAAACAAACCGACATACCAAGGTTGTGATTTTCATAATGAAGTGATTGATTTGTTTGGCGCGACTTGCCAACTGAGTTTTTAGTAATCTCGCGCAAGCAAGACAAGGTTGGTTGAAATTTCCGTTCAGAGTCACCATCTCTTCTCGAAGATTATGCCGATCAACTACTCATTAGATTCAATGCATGACTTTGATAAAAGAGTGAGTGAAGCTTTCAGAGAGAATTAATCCCTTTTTACGGGACACATTGAACCATATTCAAACTGTTGCCGCATTTAAAATGCGTTTAGCCCTACAAGACGGTCTATGAGATCAGCCGATGTACATGCCATGTCAATTCCTATGTTGCTACAAGTAGCAACGGGGGGTCGTATTTTGTGAGTTTGTAGAGGGGGGGTCGTACTTGCTTCGGTTGTAAGAAGTTGGCATGTGATGAGTGGGGAGCGGCGCGGGAGAAAATTTGCCGTTTCAGCGCGCGTATATCCCCCCCCCCCCCTAGAAAATGGAGCAGTTGAAATATGGGTATGGGTAAAATACATGGCAATTGTAGGTGTAGGGAATTTTTGCGGTTTCGGTCGTGTGAAACATTTCATGAGAGAGGGGGCTCGTAAAAACTTTTTTGAAAAAAGTAAGCATCTAGTACCGACCCTGAGCGAGACAGTCCATTGTTTTGTGGTTAGAGGCAAATCCGGTACCGATTACGAAAACACGCAAAGATTTTCTGGACTGGGCGGAACTCAATTTGGGACTTGACACCTTCAACATGTGCATGGTAAGTGTGTCAATTTCCAACACATCACCGTGGTGGGAAGAAAATGGTGAGTATGGAATGGTGAGAGATACGAGTTTTCATTTTACTGAGCGGATCGGATCGCTGTGGTCAATCAGCGGAAGGCATCGTCGTTCAGTAGTCAATTATTTGGGCGATTCGTTTTCATTAGATATTCAATTCCACTGAAATTCACGAAGTGGTACAAAAAATGTGGGTGACTTGCGAAAGGGTGGCGCCTTTGGCTCTTTTAGAGTATATTACCCTCGCAGCACAGGGTGAAAATCGTGTCGAGGAAATAACCGCCTCTTTACGACCCCCTCCAAAACATGGACTCTGATACGACCCCTTTTTGTCCTCTGCACATCCGGTTTCATATCAAAAAAAATGCTAGTTTCAGATGTGCGAGAGGGACGCAGCGCCACTGCCACGCAAATGCGGCTTGATCCAAATGCTAGATTCAATTCTGCTCAGATTAGGTTCTCCTTCTTTCCTTTAAAGACATTTAACCTTTGCCACATTGGCCGGAAAGTAGAACATTGAAGGAGGTACTGCCCCTACACAGTTGAACAGTCTCGCGCTCCAGTATAGCGGCGCTAACTACCCGCGATCGCGTCGCGCGCTGTGCCTAGAGCGCGCTAGTTGGAAAAATCGTCAAATGTACCCCCTATTTAAAGGACTATAACTTTCTTCATTGATAACCATTTCAGAAAGTGAAGGCAGCTTTTGAATGCACAAGACTTCTAGTTTCTAAATTGTGCTGAGCGTTTTTCTAAGCACGCCTATTCTCGAGAGTGGGAGACGTCGAGAAATTGTCGAGGAAATTGAAATTTACATGCGAGTTCCCACTCTTTGGAAGACAGTAGCTGTCTTCATTGGCAATGCTTTGAAAATCGGAGGAAAGCGTTGTAAAGTAGAAGATTACGCTTTTGATAGGTGCTCCAGTTGTTTCGAACGCTTTCTAGTTCGCGAGAAATCTGCGTCGAGGAAATGTCAAGGAAATTTTCGAAGCCACTCGAAAACTCTATTACTCCCTCGCCGTAGTAGGGAACTTCTTTGAACACCTTCAAAATACTTCTGTACACGTCAGTTCGATGGAGTAAATTGAAAATGATGCACTTGGCGCAGATCCATTCCGTTCTTGTATGCGCCATGCAGTGACCCCACTCGGAGTCATTGGGAAGGTGTTTTGTCCTAGTGACGACTTGCTTAAGCACACCAAAAGATATTTCCAGTATTAACTAATTAGGATAACTCTTGTGGTCATAGTGATGTCTGATCATTCCTTTATTCAAATCGCTTCCTTTCCAACCCGTTCTGATGAATGACACGCTTGCGGTTGCAGGATCTGATGATGCCAAGAAGGCTGCGAATCTGCCTGTTTTGAACTTTCTACCAAGATGCTGTTCCTCCACTAAGTTCTCGAAGCATGTACATCATTCTAGAGTAGATACTCGCTGCCCTTTCCCTACGATTCTTTTGCAGGACGCGTTGCCTTCCTATGCCATACTGATCACTACGAACCAAACCAACAACCACTTTCCATTTGAATTTTAATTCCAGACAGTTGTAAGATATTATTTGCATTAGGCTAACTACAACACTTGTGAAACTAATGATGACAGCAAATAAGTGGCAGCAGCACCGTTGTGTCCGTTGATGAACCTTTTGATTACGACCCCCTCCCAACTCTCATCGGAGCAAATACGACCCCCTGTCGAGGATTTCCTCGACCGTTATTCACCCTGCGCAGAATACTTCTGTGTAAGCTATTATGGGCTTACAAGAATTTATTCACCTTCACAAAGGTGTTGCAGTGGTAGAATGTCCAGCATAGAATGCCCGGAGTATCTGGGCGTGCCTCTTAATATCAGCGGAGTCATGCTCAACATCTGTTAGGCCGATGTCAGACTTTGCGAATCGCGCGATTCGCTAGCGTCTGCGGTCGCGTCGCGGCCAGTGAATCACTCAATTGGCTGGTACCGCAACGCGACCGCGGACGCTAGCGAATCGCGCGAATCGCTAGTAGCGAATCGCGCGATTCGCAAAGTCTGACATCGGCCTTATGCAACAATAATAATCAAAGGGGTACTGATATTAACAATGGTAATCTAGGTAACTGAAAGAGAGTGCGGGTTCTGGTGGATTACCAGAACACTCCGCGGGTCCGAGAAGAAAGCAGGACCTGAGACATAGAGTTAGAACACAAAAAAACATTATGATGAGAAAAAAGTGATTAGCGATGTTATGACCTACAAAAGCACTCATGATCATCTACTTGGATTCTTGGGTAGATTACAGCTAGGCGGTTCGTTGGCGAGCAGATAGTCCTGGTGAACGTTGTTGAAATGGTGACGATTAGGAACAGAAAGGGTGTTAGTTCAACTGTAAATTACAAGCTAAGCGAGCGAACGCCTAGCGAGCAATTTTCTGGTGATTCGCGCACTTGCGACCTTTGGTAAGATTCAGCAATGCGCTTATGCAATGAATAGCAGTCCTTTTTTCAACTTGCATTTAGCTGTGCTTTTGTGAATAAAGCGGTCATCAGCTTTGCAGTATCTTTCTTTTGATACAGCGTTCTTCGTACGAGAATGATCGTTCCGTATGGTTCTATTCACAGAATGTTTCATTTTACAAAAGTATGGTTTAGCCTTCGTACAATCACCCTGCAGTTTCGACCGTTGCTAATTACTTTGCCCTCTAGAGGGAATGGATCCCTAATATGACTGCGGGCAACACTGGTGACACTAGGACTGCCTTCATCAGCACTATTGATCACATTTCTTTCTTGCTTCTCTGTAACTTGCTCGATACCTGATCCTAGAGTATTTTACTTGGTTATACGGATGTTCCTCGCATATCATTGTCATCGAATGTAACGTAGTTGCGACACCTGCTGAATTTACGATACCGCGTCCGTACAGGGTCGGGCCGAATACTGTTTTTGCTATATGCAGACCGGATGGAGTACGCATGTCAGCCATAGTTGATATAACTAAGTCATAGTATCGATGGAAGACCACTAGAATATGTGGCACCTGGTGCTCACCAGGGATTTTAGAGTTGGCCGGGTAAATTTCCTGTGTCTGAAGAAATTTCTGATCTTGTTCTGTGATCACTACCGAAGGAAATCCTGTCGCTATTACTGGCTTAGTTTGGATTGCAATATTGATTTCTTTACCGTGAGCAGTGCTGATTTTCAGAGGCACTAGATGACTTTGAAATTTTTCTGTGTGTCCTCCGATTCGGACATGACACAAGTTTCGGATGCTACCTTTGGGAGACCGAGACGGTTGGCTAGTGATTCTTCTATCACTGTTTTCTGAGCACCACTGTCGATGAAGAAGAGTACTCTTTCAAACATGCTGGAGCTGTGATTCCACACATTCCCTTCTGCTGTCATGAGAACTAGTTACTCATTGTTTCTGAATTTTTCATCGTCAACATTTTGAAGGAAAGACAGTGATTATTTCCACTGTAGTGATTGTGCCTCACATCATCACTTGAGCCTTTTGGTTGTCTGTCTGATACCGGCAGGTACTGCGATGGCGTGTTGTTCAAATTGCTTAAGTGACTTTCATTTCTAGACCTTAGATTCCGTAAAGACGGTGGGATTTTTCTCTCAGGAAAGGTACTGATCCGTTCTGGTTCCGGCACAGTGCGTACTGAAGCATGATGTAGGCTTCCACAAATGATGCAATTATTCTCCGTGCAGTCACTACTAGGGTGGTTGTTCCTGAAGCATCCGGCAACAATTTTTTTGCTTTGAGTACTGCTTGACGATGTTGACGGTCCATAACCGTGTCACACTTGAGAGAAATGTGGTTGGTACTCTCGCAAAAGACCCAAAATTGAGGTGGTTTCTGCATATTTTCTTCGGAGTGCTCATTTTTCGATCCCCAGTGTATATCTACAGAAAGTTGGGATGATATATATTTTTCAAGAGATCACCGATTGATATGTTGCTACAGTTTTGATACCGAGCTATGACATCTTTTACTACGGTAAAAGGAAATTCTTTGATTATGGTTTCTGTCCACTGGATCAGCTGTGGTCCTGATGTCGTATTCCGTGGATACCATTTGGTTAACAAGGGTTTTGATAAGTCAAGGCAGTCATCACAACTTCTTGCGTCGTCTGAAGCCACCTCTAACTCGAAAAGCTTCTGTACGATTTTCGACCTATTCATTGGCCGATTACCAAACTTCTCCTTGATTGTTGTAATAATCCACTCATAGTTCTTTGCTAATGGCTGTATGCCTTTTATTGATCTTTCGGCCTTTCCTCTCAGGCTGTCCTTGATAAGAACGGTTTTTTCAATGGTGCTTATGTCACAGCCTTGAATGGATTAACGACTCATAAATAGCCCAGTATTCTGGAAACTCTTCCTATTACCATGAAATTTTGGCAAGCTGATATTGGGCGGTTTGATTGACCGCATCCTTGAGGTACACTCAGTATTCGGCTCTTCAAAAGTTTCTCGAGACCAAT
>MU869329.1:30275-46999 GCA_036418205.1 Ostertagia ostertagi | reverse complement strand
CGCTATGGGTTTCTTGACTGGCGCCTTCGCTCCTTATCAATTTTTATCAGCTGTTATCTCCTTCTGTCCCCCGACAAATATGTTCCCGTCCCACCCCTACATCATATCTTAGAACCAACTCCTGATGACTGCTGGGTCGCGCACTATGGATTCGCGACACTTGCGTTCTTGGCGCCTCTTATCGGATCTTATCAGCTGTTATCACCTTCTGTCCCCCACCAAATATGTTCCCGTCCCACCCCTATATCATATCTAAGGACAGCGCCTCAATGCTGCTGGGCCGCGCTATGAATTTCGTGACACTTGCGTTCTAGCGCCCTTATCGGATCTTATCAGCTGTTATCACCTCCTGTCCCTCGCCAAATGTTCCCGTCCCACCCCCTATATCATAGCTTAGAATTGACTCCGCTAGGCTGTACGCTATAGATTTCGTGACACATGCACACAAACAAAGCGTCTTATACTGGATAGCGAAAAAATTACGTGTACCATAAAACACGTCCAAACTTCATTTTTTGCCCACAAAATTTGAAAGCAATTAATTTTAAAACATCAACCATGACATTTTATAACTGCAAAAAAGATTTGGAGTAGCTGCCATCAGTTTGATACAGGCCTCAATTTGTTTCTTCAGCGAGTCGATGGTGCGGCGGAGGTGTTCAACGCATATTTCATTCCAAATTTTAGGCAGTTCTTTTCAGAATCACCAAACTTTTTGCATTTTGATTCTTTAGTAGTTCTTCAATAAAACCCCAAACAGAGAAGTCTAATGGATCTGAATTCGGACTGTGAGCAGACCATGAATCCATCGCCACAAAACAGCCGATACTGGTCTCGAAGAAGTGGGTCGTTGTATTGGTCCATGGGCCCGAGCGCATTCCTGTAGAAAGACAGAATTGTTATGATTCTGCTTCCGGGAGGCAACAGCTTTCTCAAGGATCCCTTCTTGATAGACCTTTCCATTGATTTCCGCGCTTTTATCCATAAAATCCTGTAGTCTTTCCTAAGCACTGATCCAGCCTTCAAATCATCAAATTTGAAAAATTTTTACGACCCCCCTCCCCCAAGGTGGATTTGATACGACCCCCTTTTCGACACCACGTCGACCACCTATCATCGTCTCTATAGTACTTAATTCTGATACCACTCAACTCACCAAACTCCGCCCACTTTTTCCTCCGAAAATGCCGTCGAGCGGGCCGAGGGTGAGGGGGGCCTAATTAAACCCATGATCGTTATTTCACACCATCCGCACGCGTGATTCCTAGGGACCTCGAAAGTTGGTTCGCTCACGCCGAGCACCGGTCCCCACTCCCCATTCGCATCCCCCTGAGCTGACACGCACAGGAAAGGACCCGGACCCCAAACGCCTAACCACACCCGTGGTACTTGCACTCTCTAACGCTGAGAGGGTTGAAACTCATGATTTGGGCGACTCCCAGAGAAATCCTCAGCGGATGTCCTCATATAAGTTAAAGAAGGAATGAGGCCCATTCAAATTGCTGTCTTCGGCATATTCGAAGGCACACGAGTAGCTTGCCAGGCTCTGTCGTGTGGGCTAGGATAGACCTCCAGGTAGTTAGCCACGCTATCCTGGAGCGGAACAAGGGGCTTATTTTTTGGAGGCGGCCCCGAATCGCCTCCCATGTACTTCCCAGTCACTTGAATGCAAGCTTTTGGCTGTGCCGACATGCAGGATACCAACCGCACACACACAGAGCGCACCACACACGCAAGCATGCATGGATGCGCCTGAGTGGAGACAGCTGGTATGAATCAACACAGCACTACAGAAACAGGGAGTCCATCCCCTGAATCCACCTCGCCCAAACTCTTCAGCGCCGCTCTCGAGAACGTCATGCGTCAACTGGAATGGGAAGACATGGGAGTGAAGGTCGACGGCCGGCAACTACACCACCTTCGTTTTGCTGACGACATCGTTCTTATAACGCCGAACATCGAGCAAGCGGAGCGAATGCTGGCTGATTTCGACTGCGCCTGTGGTAAGGTTGGTCTACAGCTGAACCTAACGAAGACGATGTTTATGAGAAACGGATTGGTTCCTGATGCCCCATTCACGCTCAACGGAACGAACATCACCGAATGCTCCAGCTACGTGTACCTAGGTCGGGAAATCAATATGATGAACGATCTAGCTCCAGAGCTGAGCAGGAGGAAACGAGCGGCTTGGGGAGCGTACAAGAACATCGAGGGAGTAGTGAAGAAGACGAAGAACATCCGGCTCCGTGCCCACCTCTTCGATTCCGCTGTCCTTCCTGCCCTAACCTACGCCTCAGAGACTTGGACTCTGCGCAGGCAGGACGAGCATGCGGTCAGCGTTATCCAACGCGCTGTCGAGAGGACGATGCTAGGAGTAACCCTATACACGCAAGTGCAGAGGGGAATCCGGAGTGCCGAACTACGCCAACGATCGAAGATCAGGGACGCTGCCGTTTTCGCCAAGGAATCGAAGATAAGGTGGGCCGGACACGTCATGCGATTTTGCGATGACCGTTGGACCAGAGCGGTTACCGACTGGATCCCTCGGGACGTCAAACGAACACCTGGACGACCGCCGGCCCGATGGTCAGACTTCTTCACGAAAGCTCTGAACGAAAGGAATGAAGGACATCGTGTCCCTCGAGCGAGGAGGGTCCACTGGACAACTCTTGCACGCGACAGGGACGAATGGAGACGTTGCTGGCGCCCGCTCGAGCAATTCGATGATCAACGGGACGACAGGTGATACAGGTGATACCCGTATACCTTGTCTTCGCATAATGTATGCTATACGAAGTTATTCACCTAATCGCGTCAATCTATACGTATATTTTCCATTATAGACTTCTTCCAATCGCACTTACGATCGCCAACTGTGAACGCTTCAAAAGCATTATTAACGACCTCGTGTGCAATTCCAGTGCAGTGATAAGCCCCATGCGGAGATAAAACAACTTTGAGCCGGAGTTTCACCCACCCAGTTCATCTGATACCAAACGGAATCGGAAAGTGAATATAAAGGTACAACAAACATGCCAAGTAGGCTTGCAAAATATCTCCCAAAAATGGTTGGGGAGCGGTAGATGTTGCACTCCAAGCTTAAACTTGATCTTCTGACAATGAGAAACAACACACCTGGAATCTGTAAGACACTAAACCAATTTTAGGCATGCGATTGAGATGCAGAATTTGCGACGCATTCTTTCGTTGTTCAATATCAAATACTATCAAAGTCTGAAAGCACATCATACTCGCCTCCCATGATAGACTCGTAATAAAGAGGAATTTTCTCATTGTAAGGTTCTTTTCATTGGCAATAACAGAAACACTTTATTTCGTGCAGCACGTGATTTTGTTGATAATAAATTACCTGATCCAGAGAGACTAAAGGTTGTGTTGCTGGCTCATCAGAACCTGCTGTGTTCAGGCGAACTCCAAGCATAAATGAAACATCACCACAAATTATCACCAAAGTGCTTTGAAAGTTGATAAGGTGTTGCTCAGTTGATTGGTCTATCTGTCTATCTCTAAAATGCCCGTAAATGTATAAGGTGAGCGATGAGAAAGACCCACTGCTAACAGCACTAAATCAATTTCCTGCACCTGCACAAATACAAATGCTGTATGCATTCAAAATCATGGGGGATTGTGACACTACTTTGCAACTTCTGCGGGAGATTACCACTAAGCATACTCGCATTTCACAAAAGATTGAAACTAGAAGAAGGAAGCAAGGGAAGTGATGGCAGGAAACGACAGCGAGCAAAGCTATTAGATTAGATTGTCGGAAGAGTTTCTGACCATGCCCATCTGTATGTTTATTATGTTTAAGGATTACTTTCGAAGATTCATTGCATAACAAAACACAGAACACTGATCAATGGTTCCATAGACCATTTCTGCCGTAGTAATTCGCAATGGGTACGGCTGAAAACTCGTCTTTGACTGAAAGCATGACTGATTGCTCCTGTTTATAAACCAGAATTTCACGAAATTCATTTTGCACGTCCCAGCAGCAGTGGGGCGTTGGTTCCAAGAAGTGATGTGCAGGGTGGGACGGGAACATATTTGGTGGGGGACAGAAAGTGATAACGACTGATAAGATCTGATAAGAGGCGCCAAAACGCAAATTTCACGATATCCATAGCGCGCGTCCCAGCAGCAGTGGGCGTTGGTTCCAAGAAGTGATGTGAGGGTGGGACGGGAACATATTTGGTGGGGGACAGAAAGTGATAACGGCTGATAAGGGCGATAAGAGGCGCCGAAACGCAAATTTCACGATATCCATAGCGCGCGTCCCAGCAGCAGTGGGGCGTTGGTTCCAAGAAGTGATGTGCAGGGTGGGACGGGAACATGTTTGGTGGAGGTCAGAAAGTGATAAGGACTGATAATGGCATAGGACATAAAAATAAACCAAATACTAGCTAAGAACCAAACTCATTCCATTTCTTCTTCATCGCGTATCATCGTCTCGAAATACATTCGACCGCTACTCTTTTCAAAGTTCTTAGGAATGTATTGTGGATGTTTTAAGAAATATGATAATGAACTGGGTATTTTATTAAAATATCATTCGACCGCTAAATTACCCTGACATTCAACGCATGGTGGTTGTTTACATACACCACTTTAGCTCTGCACTCTATCGCGCATATCAAGCGGTGAGCTTCAGCAAAATGGAGAGGCTATGGGGAGGTCGGCTAGCGCATTTCCCGATGCAACTCAGGTTTGCATTCTTTAGCGGTGGGACCTAACGTTCCACAGGCTATCCAGTTTCAACGAAGCCTACCGTGTTACGTGCGCGGTAGCGTGCGGAGCTAAACTGGTTCCCCAATATCTCACAAAATGAAGTGAAACTATTGCAAAATGAAATTTCGTGATCTCGATGGCAACCGCCTTCCGATTTTGCATCAACATTTGATTTCCCAACTGTTTCTGGTATGATCCAGTGGCGCGCTGCTGCAGACAAGACTTGAGTTCTTCACCTAAAACATATGCCGAAGCTCACTGGTTCGGGCGTATGTAACCAAGGATTCTAAGGCCCGTTCAACACCGGCACTAAGCTTGAAGAATTTTAAAAAGTTCACCATCTAGGCAAGGTTCGTTCACGAATGACAAAGAAGGTTCAGCGAATTCTATAAGCTCCTTATGGTACATCTTGCGAGCTAGTGTGTTCACCAGACCTAGCTGCAACAGAATACAAACTGCCGTATGTTGTTGGTGAACCAACTCACAGAGAGGAAGTTCGGTGATCTGGACCAACTAGAAACGGGCCTCATCGTGCTTTTCTCCTCACAGCCCGGGAGTTCTTGACAAACGACATTTGTAAGTTACCTACTAAGAGGCTATATTTAACGAGAGTGGTGGGGAGATGTATATTTGTTGTATGACTGTGCTCAAGAGAAAAGATCCTTCTATTTTATAAACCGCTAACTTGGTGTGTCGGTTTGTATGTACAGTCGATATCTGAAAGTTGGGCTAGGCGTGTCACCGGAAGTGACGTGCACTTGATAGAAGTTGCTTGAATAAGCTGTTGCCAGCATAACGTAACTCAGTATAAACAGACGCTAGCAAAAATTGAGTAGACTCGCAGGATTCAGCAACATGATTTTCGCATAGGTATGTGTGGTTAGAGTGCTACGCAAACATCAACTGAGCACAATCCGGTCATTCCACATGGTGCTGCAGTGGCAGTTGGAGGGTAGTGGAGGGAAGAAGCGAGGACGGGAGGAAGAGGCGGGGAATCTATCGTAGTGGCAATTATAGCGATACTACATATGGAAACTTCTTTTTGGTTGCATGCGCACTCTAAAATGCGAGAGGTGTTGGTTGTCACAGGTGAAGGACCACAAGCGAAGTAAATCAGTTTTACAGAGAGAAGGAATGTATCCGGCGATTTGACGGGGAAAAATCTGTAATTTGCCGTTTATATAAAACCGCTAACTTGTGCACGGTTTGATGTCCGTTCACAAAGATGAATTGAGTGGTATCGCTAAAGGCATAAAACAGCTGCTAAAATATGGTAACTCGAAGACAGTCACAAACAAATGTTTGAAGTGGTCAAATCCTATATCCTTCTATTTTATAAAGCGCTAACTTTGTGTGTCGGTTTGTATGTCTGTATGTGTGTGTATGTATGTATGTGTGTCCGTCCGCAAAATGAAGTGAGTGAGAAGGAAGCTCATGGGATAAACAAACCGCTAACAAATCGGGTAGCTTACAGGATTTGAGATATCAATGTTTTGTAATAGGATAGTTGTGATAACACTCTCGGGCTACATAAACACCTAATGAACACTTCCGGTCATTCCGCATGGTGCTACAGTGGCGGTGGAGGGCAGTGGAGAGAGGGGAGGAAGGGAGGATAGGGATGGGAGGCGAAAAATCTACCGTCACTTATGATTATAAACTTGCGATAAACTCCACTATACGATACTTCTTTTCTGTAGCATTAGCGTCACCTACGCGAGTGTTGATGGAAGCGGGCCACAGCGAAAAACGTAAAGTGTTTAAGCAGTGAAAGAAGGCTCTCCGGCAGTTGACGGGGACTAATCTGGTATACATATAAAGCGTAAGTCTGTCTGTGTGTGTGTGTTGTGTCACGGAAATTCATAGCTCGCGTCACAGTAACGATAGCGCAGTGGTTCTTACATATGTTATAGGGGGTGGGATGGGGACACAAGTGGTACGTGATAGGAACTGATAACGACTGATAATAGCTGATAAGACTGAAAGCCGATAGCAAATGATAAGGGCTGACAAGATCCTGTTAGAACACAAAAGTCGTCGATTCCGTTACCTGGCTCGCATTGACACCAGAGCGTCCATACTGACAGGTGTTATGTGGGGTGGGACGGAACATTGTTGATGGGTGATTGAAAGTGATTGCAACTGATAAGGGCTGATAAGGCGCGTCAGAACGCAAAAGTCGTCAATTCCGTTACGAGCTTGCGTTGACACTAGAGCGTCCATACTTGCAAGTGTTATGTGGGGGTGTCCCGGGACATTGTTGCTGGGTGATTGAAAGTGATTGCAACTGATAAGGGCTGATAAGGCGCGTCAGAACGCAAAAGTCGCCAATTGCGTCACGTAACTCGCGTTGTCATTAGAGCGTCCCTACTTACGAATTCTATTTGTAGTGGTACGTGCACATTGTATCGATATGACCAGCTTACTTGATAGAAGTCGATTGCATAAACTCAAACAAGTCTTCAGCAAATGATAAGTTTGATTTCTAAAGCAATATCAAGAAAGCCCAAACTCATTGAACCGCTAATCCTTTCGGGGTTTCTAAATAATGGTGAGTGTAAACAAATGATAAGCATTAATTCCTCACTTATGTAAATAGGCATATTTCATTTTCATTTTGAGACTGACAGCAAGAAAATCGTATCCGACCGGGTAAATTTCCGAATTCTTAGAAAAATGCCGGTAGGTGTTTCAGTTGGGAAAGATATATGTTACGACCAATTCAGTGCTCAGACTTTGTCAACATTATTCTCGAGCGACTTCCGCTTATTATGATAAAAGTCTAACATTCAGTGTGAGGCCGATGGTCGATGGGAGAACGCTCATGCTGGATTCCATGGACCCTCCAGTTTCGCTAAAACCTGCTGTGTGATGCGCGCGATAGCGGAGCGGAGCAAAACTGGTTATCGTATATCGCTAAACATCCATCATACATTCGTAGGGACTGTAGTAGCGGTGGAAAGGTATTTCATGTTGATGACAAGAACGCAATGAGGTGATAGCGAAGTGAAATGTGTTATTAGACTACGGTTTTGAATGGTCTCTATTTTCTTATTAATATCGCAGCTGCAGGGGTGACGCAAGCTGTTAAAAGGAAGTATCAAAGATATCCCCGACATCCTAATGTTTGTTATCAAAACCATTGAGAAGAACTACATTGTGATGCACGTACATACACTCAAGGCAGCCAAGTAGCTAAGAGGTTAGACCCATGTCTGCACCTCTGAAACGCGCGGCAGTTCGATCCCTGCCGAGGTTACCATGCCCTGCAAAAATTGCAAAAATGGTTCGACTACCAGACTACCGGCTGGACGCGGCTGGACAGGGTCAGAAACGAGGATGTCAGGGCGGTCATGCAGACTGCTCCTGTACAGCTGAAGATGCGAGAGCAGCGCCTTCGATGGTATGGGCACGTGCTGAGGAGGAGGCCACAGGATCATCCGATAAAGAAAGCGATGGACTTCGAAGTGCAAGGCAAGCGACCGCGAGGAGCCCCAAAGAAGAGGTGGAGAGACGTGATCAAGAAGGATCTAAGTGAAGTCATGGCCACAGCAGAGGACGCCCTGGACAGACTAAAGTGGCGACGACTGACAAAGACAGCGGACCCTGCGACTGCGCGGGACTAACGCTAGGGAGAAGAAGAAGAAGAAGAGTCCATACAACTCAATTTCATCGAGGTCCTCAGTTTGCAAATGAAGCTAACACAAACGCGAGCTGTAACATGAGCAGGCTAAGTTGAATCCTGGCCCCTGTCAGAAAATTTGCCAACACAGACCACTAAATCTGCATAGCAGTCTTTCGGTGCATCCGGGCTTTGTTCTGGGGACGTGGTTAAAGGCAAGCTCTGAGACAAAACCGGTGATAGGACGCGCTTTCGTAAATGAATTAAATCGAATGAGGGATCGGCCTGAAATTGCGAAGAAAGCTAGAGAAGTCTTTGGAATTGCTGGAATTAATACCTCAACCTTCAAAAAGGTTGGATGCGGAACAATGGCGAGGCAGGGTGGTCAAAGAAGACAAACACGCGAGCGATCACGCAGATATCGAGGTGGGTGGGAAGCATTGCAATGGGGTGTGAAGTTGAGGCCTTGTCGTGGGATTAGCTCATTAACTTTTGAGGCAAAGCTGGAAGCGATCTAGTAGGTATGAACTTATCAATTTCCTCGACGTACGACCAACATGTCGACAGTGCTACATCAGTGCTTGTTAAAAGGCAAAAGTCAGGCTCGTGTTTGGGCATTATGGCGCCTGAAATTGAGTGTAGAGATGGGAGGTGGAACGACAGTGAAGAAAAAACGCAAAGAAACCGTCGACAAGACCGAAATCGAAACCCCTTTCCTTCTAGCAGTGAAGGAGGCTTGCTCGGGGGAGAGCCACGTCCAAACGAGTTTTCCGGATATGCCAGCCGTTCCATCGGTTGATACGGCAATCAACCTAGCTGATCACACGTTAGGCCAGCCACGCACCACATCCCGCGGTGGGCGGGACCAGCTGATGAAACGAACCCATCGCTGTAAGTAGTAGGCCAGAGGCCTTGACGGCGCGCAATCTCGAGTCAGGAGTGTGGCATCCCCTGGAAATATTAGTGATGGAAAGGCCTTCTATGGTCACCTAATCCTGACTCGTGGCTTTAATTACTCCTGGAGTGTATTCGGAACCTTTTCAACGCTGAAGCGCAGTGCGTACAAAGTATGTGACACCAAAAATTTTTCCTGCTCTGAGGAACTATTGACTTCGCACCAGAAATTGGCTCCATTCGATTTCTCAGATACGGATAACCTTAGATTTTTTCATTTCCCACCGTTTTACATGCAGCCATGTTTTCCCTGTATCAAAAGTATGTGGACCCTTTCGAAAACAGATAAATATCTTCGAACAAGAATGGAGTTACAGACTTGATAAGCCGATCATTTTGTTCGGCATGTTCTGAACCAGGCTCCTCGATACCTGTTTCGTGGAACTCTTCCCAAGCAGCTAATTTCAGCAACTTGTTAGGTCACTTGGGCACTACTTTTTCTTCAATAGCGCGAAGCAGTGAACCACTATCCCACTACGTTTTCAATAACGATGTGGTCTGAGGAATACGCCAGCCAATCCAGCACCCGAAACCCTCGCGTTTGCCTCCTTCCCAAATGGAATACGTGTAGGGGACCCCCCTTGGGCTTGCTGCAAAACAAGTGTTTTGTGACGCTGGCTTCTCGAAAAAGGTATAAGTCGGGATCCAAGCACCTCATTATAATCCTAATTGTCTACCTGACATGTTGGCAAGCCAAACTCCAATTTTCCGCTTCTTTTGAAACCACCCCAGACAATTGATGAGCCTCCTCCGAAATGTCTCTTTGAGTACAGCTGCGGGTCACGACGAAGGTCCCTCCATTAGCAACGAGATCCACCCGAATAGCCAAAGATAAGCTTTTTCTCACCATTCGAGGTTGTCTAAGGGGGAATTTTCCACAAAGTGTATTTTATTCTTACCAGTTTAGCTCCGCACGCGACTGCGCGCATCACATGTGGGATTCAGTGAGACTGGACAACTCGCAAAATATTAGGTCACGTGGCCGAGAAACCAATAGTAAGATGTTTCGAAAGATGCGTCAGATGAGATCAAAGATTGTCCAATTTCGCCGAAGATTATCGCGTAGTACGCGCAGTGCATGCGGAATGAAGCTGGTACTTATCATGACTTCGTAAACATTTAGCATTGATATCGAGCTCGGATGATTTAGCGGTCTATAGAATTTTCACAATTAGGGTATCGGTGTGGGAGTGAAATATGATCAATCAATCAGCATCTAGCCTAGCTCTGATGGAAATTCGCTATTGGTCAGTCCAGAGAGTTGAGTGGCTCAAGTTCCTTTGCTTTTTTGGGTGAAAGGTTAGGAATTGAACATATTCACGTGCTAAGAACCTGGTTCAATTTGAATGAGCGCACACTCAGTTGTCGCCACTTTTATCAGTATAGTTGACGCTCATTACCACTCCTGTCACCCACCATCAACACCTCGCTCCCTTGATCGTTTGCCAGTGATGACTGCAACGAAGTTGGGACATTTGCATTCAGACGCTCCTTATCGTTCCTTATCATTTGTTATCAGTTCATACTGTTCACCATCGGTGTTCCCGTCCCACACCATGCAATGTGTAGGAGCTAGTGTTTACTGTCACCACGAAGGCTACAACGAAATTAGTGGTACTCAAATTCTAACTTCCTTATCAACTGTTATCAGTTGTTATCACTTTCGATCAACCACTATCCGTGTTCCCGTCCTATCCCTCATGCCACTTGTATGAGCCAAGGTTCTCTGTTACTGCAAAGGCGGCAACGGAACTTGGTAGGGGTATCCACACTTCGACGCCCCTTATCAGTTCTTATCAGTTGCTACCGATCCGCGTTCTTGCGCAATCCACCGCTCTTGTCCCGTGCCTCAGACCTCACATAATATTCCAGCAGGAAGCTGCGAAGCATTCCATATCCGGTCTAATGCGAAGGTGTTGCTTGCGGAAACATGAACGACGTTAGCATTCCGAATGCCCCTTATCAGACCGCTTAGCATCATTGTGCCTAACAACTTATCATTCGCGGCGTGCACCATGTTCGGCTTCCCTGTCCACCCTCCACACAATATCATAATGGGCAAACCTCAGGCACCGTCTACGCCAAACCGCGTGACGACTTGATGCGACATCAACACTCGACGTCGTTATCAAGTTTCCTGTCAATGTGTATCAGGCGGTCAGCGCGCGAGAGCCCAGTGCCGTCGAATGTTTCCGCCATGCCTCACTATGAGTATCCCTAGAAGTTTGGAGGCGCGCTGGGTGCCGAAAAGTAGTGAAGTTTTATGATTGCCGGTAACCCACACACTCAACACTACAGCACGACACGACACACGCTTAGCAGCGTTATAAATAGTGGGATCCTATTGCTTTACACTAAGGTGTTCTGTAAGGGGTTCAGCGTCCCATTTTGTGATCTTTTTTTTGAACGGGAATTCCTACCTTGCAATCTGTGCTGCGCATCCAAATACGAAGTGTTCTTATATTCTCGTCGTGTTGTGGCACACTTGATCTGATGGAACACGCCCGATGTGTGCTGTTTAATATAAGGAGAATCATGTGTATCGCTGACGCGGATAAGCAGGCCAAATAATTTGATGGTGACAGACTTAGGTTGGCGCTGTTGTTGTGATAGAGAAAGCGATTGAAGACACGGATCTGAAGTGGAGTGTGAGGAGCGTTGAGCATTGTCCCTGCGTTTGTTGGGCAAAGGAGGAGCTCAGGATTCTAGACTCGCTCATTTCCCAACAAGGAGGAGCTCGAGCCCGGGGCTTGGCGTGCGACCGCCATCCGCCATTTTGTAGCAGTTGGAAAGTAGCAAAATGAGGAACACATACATCTGCTTGTTCCTCTTTGGAAAAATGCCGGTTATGAAGAGTTATAATGTCAGAATAAGTAGCGAAAGAAAAAGTAAATATAGGTTGGAAAACTAGCACGGAAAGTTGAGCTTCCTCGCGTGTGGCCACATTACATCTTTGATCACACCCGCAAAAAACAGAAATTTTCGCTATCAACACATAGTATTGCTATGGAGCATATACGAAGATCTCCTCTGGCCCAAAATTGTCACTTTGCGTAGAGCTGATAGCGAATCCCGCACGAGAAGGTTGAGTTGGTGAATGGGTGGTCATGGAGCGCAGAACGTCTTTAGCTGACCACGGTCGAGAATCGATCTTCGCATATACTGTTTGGGTAACGTCACTGGATAATAGCGGCGCTGGTAGGGACGCGCAGACTGAAGTACAGTGGCACGTACCCTGAGTGGACAAATGCAGCTCCACCTCGAATTGCTGTCTTGTCTCCGTACCCGGTTCTGACCATCCGGGTGGCAGTAGCTAGAGGTCCGCCAGCTCATGTAGGGCTCTCCACTATCGCACATCTATTCCTGTCAAAGCAACTCTAGTGTAGCCAGGTTGAAGGTCCTCCTCATCCATTGACGCCCCAGCGCGGCTCTACGCCCGTTTCTTTGAGGCAGCTCCCGGGGTCGCATAATCTGCCTTGCTGCACCTTTATTCCGGGCCACCATCCTGCCATCACCGTACTGCCGATTTCTCGCACTTGTTGTCGGAGTGCTGTCGCACCCTGAACCTCCGCGCACAGGTACTTTTATACGATAATGCGAGGTCCACGCGTTAGAAAGAAGACAGTAGACTCCAAAACTCGACTCCGCTAGTCAGTGGGGCGCCCTTCCCGCCAGTCAACTGTATCGGCAACCTCCCACTCTCCAATTTGCACGACCTGCGTCCTGCAGTGCCACCTCTTCTATCTAGGCGCTTTATTTCTGGATCACTTTCAAGAAACTGCCAACACTTTATATATCGTCAGGAAACGCGTTCCTCACTCCATCCGAATCTACTGCAATTTTAACACCCATATCTTTTCACTTTTTCTGAATGTCTTGAATACATATACTAAACTGCCCTGTTTTACACTAGTTCATGGTTCCCCTCAAACTTGCTTGGAAATGGGCGGGGCAAGTTGCGATATTGACTGAGCATTTAACTCTAAGTCCACAAAAAATACACTGTGCAGTCGTAATTTAAAATGTCTTTCTCGTTGAAATCTTTCAAGGAGATAAGTGATATTGAGACTGCCAGTACTGAATAAGTAGCTGAGGGTTTTTGAGCAAACTCAGATCTTGCATGACAAACTGTTGAAGACAGCCGCTTTTGAATACAGCGCACCTCGCCGGACATCAACCATTCCACCTGGTCGTTCCGTGATCATCGAAGAATGGCGGTCCAGCAACGTCTCCATCTGAATCCGCTCGTCTGCGTGCGATATTATGTCCAGTGCCGCTAAATAACGCCGCTCCGAGGACACGGAGTTCCTTCATGTCCTTTGCCATTAGGAACTGTCCGCGTGAAGAAGTCTGACCATCGGGCCGGCGGTCGTCCAGGTGTTCGTTTGACGTCCCGAGGGATCCAGTCGGTAACCGCTCTGGTCCAACGGTCATCGCAAAATCGCATGACGTGTCCGGCCCACCTTATCTTCGATTCCTTGGCGAAAACGGCAGCGTCCCTGATCTTCGATCGTTGGCGTAGTTCGGCACTCCGGATTCCCCTCTGCACTTGCGTGTATAGGGTTACTCCTAGCATCGTCCTCTCGACAGCGCGTTGGATAACGCTGACCGCATGCTCGTCCTGCCTGCGCAGAGTCCAAGTCTCTGAGGCGTAGGTTAGGGCAGGAAGGACAGCGGAATCGAAGAGGTGGGCACGGAGCCGGATGTTCTTCGTCTTCTTCACTACTCCCTCGATGTTCTTAACGCTCCCCAAGCCGCTCGTTTCCTCCTGCTCCAAGCACAGATTTTGGACTGTAGTTCGTTTCATCATATCGATTTCGACCGATCCCTAGGTACACGTAGCTGGAGCATTCGGTGATGTTCGTTCCGCTGAGCATGAATGGGGCATCAGGAACCAATCCGTTTCTCATAAACATCGTCTTCGTTAGGTTCAGCTGTAGACCAACCTTACCACAGGCGCAGTCGAAATCAGCCAGCATTCGCTCCGCTTGCTCGATGTTCGGCGCGTTATAAGAACGATGTCGTCAGCGAAACGAAGGTGGTGTAGTTGCCGGGACAGCGTTGACCATATCACCACTCCACTATCTTTCCATTCCAGTTGACGCATGACGTTCTCGAGAGCGGCGCTGAAGAGTTTGGGCGAGATGGTGTCGCCCTGTCGGACCCCTCTCTTGACGTCGATGATGACCTCCTTGTAGAATGGTGAGATTCCTGGTCGTAAAGTTGCTGTAGAGCTCACGAAGAATCTTGATGTACTGAGTAGGGACGCCCTGGTTGCCCAAGGCTTCGATGACCGCTTCTGTCTCCACAGAGTCGAAGGCCTTCTTCAAGTCGATGAACGTGAGACAAAGCGGCATCTTGTACTCTCGTGAAACTTCAATGAGTCTTGTAACCGTGTGGATGGTCGATCGTGCTGAACCCTCTTCGAAACCCTGCTTGCTCGCATGGCTGTCCTTCATCCAGTATTCTGCCGATCCTGTTAAGGATGACTCGAGTGAATAGCTTGTAGATTACAGACAGCAGGCAGATTGGGCGATAGTTGCCAATGTCGTCCAAGTCTCCCTTCTTGTACAGCAACACGGTCCTGCTGGTTTTCCACGGAGTGGGTACCTTGCATTCCGACAGGTAGCGCGTGAAGAGTCGAGCCAGAGTTTTGATGATAACTGGCGGTGCATTCTTCAGATGTTCCGGTTTGACCCTGTCGAGACCGGGTGCTGTACGATTCTTCACCGACTTGATGGCGTGTCGGACTTCGAAGAGAGAACTGAGGGGACGACGTATCCATCCTGTTGCAGTTGATAAGTAGGCAGATGGACATGGCTATCGAAGAGATCCGAGTAGAAGTCGTGGATGACTTTCTCCATTGCCCTTCGGGATGCAGTAACTGTTCCATCTCAACACGCATCGAGAAGTGGAATCTTGCGCGGAGGAGACGATGGTCCGATCCTCGTAGAACTTGTGGAAAAACAGCGACGTCGGTTAGGCAAAACCTTCGATTGAAGACAAACTGAACGAACTCCAACATCTCTCTACTTTCTCATTCCATTCGTGAGTACCAATGTGAAGTTCTTCAGCCGTTCTTCCTGTGACGACGGCCTTAAAGAAGGTATGATCTTCCTTGTAGAACTTCTCCAATTCCATATGCTTCGTGTTCCTCTCGTCGTAGCTGGATGTTGGTGCGTAGGCGACGAAGATTGTCAAAGCAGGAGTTGAACCACATCTTCTCAATCTCAAACGTCCGATTCGGGTCGTAAGGCTTTCGTACGAATCGATGTTTATGGCCAAGTGCGTGTTGACGAGGACACCCACACCGCCAACGCCTCTGCTGTCGCATGTTCCAAGGAACAGTTCTTCTCCAGTATCGAAAACGGCGTGTAGCGGGCGGTGCCTTCTCGTCTCGGTCAGTCCGATGACGTCGTACTTGATCTTCCTGGCCTTGCATCATCAGGTCTTCGATGTGAGCTTCCACGATGTGTCCACGGATCTCTTTCACTGAGGGTCCTCTCTCACTGAAAGATCTCGAGCCGGTTGGTGGCGAGGCTACGTGGCGCGACCCCAGGTGGCGGATAGGGGGTAAATCGCGGACCAAAAGCCACCATGTACTTGCCCTGAGACGCAGGTGGATTCAGGGGATGGACTCCCTGTTTCTGTAGTGCTGTGTTGATTCATACCAGCTGTCTCCACTCAGGCGCATCCATGCATGCTTGCGTGTGTGGTGCGCTCTGTGTGTGTGCGGTTGGTATCCTGCATGTCGGCACAGCCAAAAGCTTGCATTCAAGTGACTGGGAAGTACATGGGAGGCGATTCGGGGCCGCCTCCAAAAACTAAGCCCCTTGTTCCGCTCCAGGATAGCGTGGCTAACTACCTGGAGGTCTATCCTAGCCCACACGACAGAGCCTGGCAAGCTACTCGTGTGCCTTCAATATGCCGAAAACAGCAATATGGATGGGCCTCATTCCCCTGAACCTGAGGGAGCCCCCAATACGGCAGCGTTGGGTAGGACCGCTCGGGAGAGGCTGCTAGAATCTCAGGGCCCGGATAGGCTGCCTAAACGAAGAAGGACTAAGATGG
Source organism: Ostertagia ostertagi (assembly GCA_036418205.1). Classification (NCBI taxonomy): domain Eukaryota; kingdom Metazoa; phylum Nematoda; class Chromadorea; order Rhabditida; family Trichostrongylidae; genus Ostertagia; species Ostertagia ostertagi. The sequence continues at coordinate 30,603 of MU869329.1, read as the reverse complement.
CGATCTGTACTTGTATACTACACGGACGCTTGTATCCGGACTGACACAAGCATAGCATTGAGGGTAAAAACACAAAGAAGTCGAAAATTATGTAAAATTGGGTATTACTTTATACTTGAGCAGGTAAGTCCCTCGTTTTATCCCGGAGTTTGCCTTTGAGGTTGCTCTTGATTTGACTCCACGTCAAGCCGCGTCAGCGTCTGCAAATAAGACAATACGGGGTGGCAAGATAAATGTGGCCGTTCTAACCAGAAAAGTGGAAACGGGTACCAAGTAAAGTAACGTATGACGTTCCAAACAGTTTTTTTAACATTTCCAATCCAAAATG